>JAQIXS010000607.1:0-42289 GCA_034700785.1 Rossiulus vilnensis | reverse complement strand
TTCAAAATGCATCTTCAGATTTACGTTGATCGTAAATATATATATATATATATAAATATACGTTCTGTATACGCATATATAAATACGATCGACGAAACTCTTTCCAACTTTTCTTTGTTTTAAGGATCCTAAAAAGAATACAATTTTTTAAAAACGTTTCCATTGTTCAAGCGCTGTGCGAGTTAACGATAACTAAAGACCAAGAAACTATAAACATTAAAAAACGAAATAATGAAGTTATTCGGCAAAAAAAGAACAATAAAAAATAAATAAAAAACAAACAACAACATTCTTGTAAGCATTCATTTTGAAAAATCTGCTAAATAACTATATTGTCTATTTTAAAAATTGTAATGCATTAACTGATAGCACATATACATGTACATGTGCATGTATGAAAATTATTAATATACAGTAGTCAAGAGCTTTTTATAACGTTTGCATGTACATGTACATACAAACACAATCTTTCGATACGGTATACAATGTAAAATGTGCATCTAAGATTACTGTAGCCTATACAATGTACACGAGTATAACTCTCCGAATATTCGTATAAATAGACCAATGATTTAGCGGGCGTGTTATTTGTGTTCAGATAATAATTCATATCATCGTAATATGTACCGCGTATTTATAAAAAATAATGACGAAACACATGGACAAAATCCTAAAAAAAACTTGCGAAGAACGGGGAAAATCGTCTTTCCCTACTTTTGGTGGGAATATAAATTAAGATGTGGGCTACATGATGGGAAAATCATTTTTCCATGAGTTTTTTTTTAAATTTGTTTTTGTGGTAAATTAAACGGGCTGTAAATATAATGTAAAATTTGTGGTTATAATTGTTGATCAGTACTTATTGAACATGTATGTTTGAGAATATTAGCTCTGGTTTTGGAGGTGGCGAATGAGTCAGCATTATTACGGTAAATTAAGACTTTGGAATGATGTGTCATAACATTTTTTAAAAATTGTTTTGCAAAAATTGTTTGACGTGACTTCATTCAAATATTAAGCTATTGATATTGATCTTCTTTCGAGGAAATGTTACAAAGTTTAACGCCAATTTCGAAAATACCTTTCTTTAAATTTCACTTTTAATTTACTCATGCGGTCGAGAGTGCAGACTGCGTTGAATATTTGTAAATGTCCTTCGTACCCTTTGATCAAATAATTTTAAACAATACATGTAGATTTTGCATTAGCATACAAGTACATGCAAATATAATTCCAGTTACTGCGGCTAGATTTATGCATTCGAAAGTTCATTTTGGTGTCATGTAGCTGTAGAGCTATATTCAAAGTTTCTGTAATAATGTATACAGTTACACAGCATTTAGGTGAACGTGATTTCATAGATGAATTTCCTTAAAAAAAAAGGTAAGTAGATGGGATATTTTTTTCCAACTTGATAGCTAAATGTATATATCGACTACGTGAAGACGAGCGAATTGGCTAATGTTTGTTCCGAATCTTTTTTGTAATATAAACTTACGAGCAAAGAAATTGTATCACCTTTATAAAAGTATTTTAATGCTTTTTTGCCAAATAACTTCATTATTTCGTTTTTTAATGTTTATCGTCTCTTGGTCTTTAATTATCGTTTACTTGCACAACGCCTGAACAATGGAAACGTTCAATAATTTATTTTATTCAGCAAGTAGATATCCAATTTAAAATCCGAATAGCGCATTTTGTGAACAGTTTAAACCTTACAAATGCACCTCAACTTACAAATTCCTCTGGAATTTCTTAGGAGAATAGCCGAAAAATGCATTTTCATAAATTTACACCAATTGTACAGAAAATATATCGTGCTTAAAATAAATTATGTAAAATATTATCATAGCAACTCCTTAAATCTCAGAAACTCTTTTATTGTGACAGGGCTAAAGACATGCAGATGTTCCAAAAAATGCAAATGCTTTTCTGTTGTTTTAAGGTTTTTCATCTGAGAAATTGATTATGAATTTCCGTCAAATTAAAAGGCGAATTTTAGAGCTATTCCGATTTTAAATTGTACATAATCTACTTGCTGAATAAAACACATTCTAATACCTTTTAGACGGGCCAGTTTCTTTGCTCAAAAGTATAATTTCCGAAACTCCTAAAATCATGCATCCATGCACATCGTCCTTTATTAGTTGCTCAAAATGCATTGCAAATGACCAATTGTCGATGAAACTCAGCACGTTCAAATGAATAATGGGCGATGCGTAATGATAGGCCTACTGAACATAGTGAACACACAAACAATACACTGTACAAGAACATTGCATGTATCTTATAAAACGCTGATTTCTTCGGGTAAATAATTCGCATTGAGTTCTGGAATTTAGCCGACGCTAATCAGTGAATAATAGACCATTCCCTCCTCCCCCCCCCATCCTTCCCCTACCCCCTCCATACCCCCCCCCCCCTGGCCTTTCCTCCCCATGCAGTCCGTTTACAACCGCCTTAAGTGGCTCCTGCGGACAACCGCAACGCTGACCGCTAGACATTTCGGCCTCGAACAGTCCAGTTGGCCAGTCAGTCGAAGTTATTGTCGGCCAAGAAGCGCGTTAATTATATCAACACGTAAGTGTCATTGATGGGTCAGCAGCAGCCGACAGCCGTGGTTGTTTAACGTCATTCGGACGGACCGGACGCCACGCACTCTCATCACAATTCCGTGTCTATAATTTCGACGAAAACCATACACTCCCATCTGCACTTTGTACGAATCCCGCACATTTCGCCTAATTATTATATACACGTTACACGTACTGCTGCCTTCATCGTGCTTCTACCGATGACCATTGTCCTTCGACTATAGTCTTTATACGATGGCACTCGTTCTTCGGTTGACAGTCACTGAATGCACGCAACTAAGCGAGTGCTAACCCGCAATTTCATGTTTGTTCTCTTCTTAGAAAAGGACCCATTGTGTCCATGATTGGAGTTAGCTTAGCGAGAGCCTCCTACCTGGCGTCGTGTTTATTTTACAATTGTTTTTTTTTCCCTAGCGTGTTTTTGCGCGAATTTCTCAGCAATAAATGCGCGTAATAATTAGAGGGTTTGTTCAACATTAAGAGCCGGATCTATATAGCGCACAAAAGTCGTGCGAATGGCTTAATGACGCCATCCCCAAAAACACGCCCGAGGGTAGAAATAGCGATGCAATTCCTGACAGCGCTTTATTTGTTTCTCAGAATCGTTTGCTTGAAAATAAAATACTGTATACCGACTCCGATGAAGTATATACATGTAGGAAGATGTGGCAATGTCAACACCAAATGCAGTTGTTGTTTTTTCTTTTATTATAAATTGTTTTTCAATCCAATTCAATTCGGTATACAACTGTCAGCAAGGATATGCCACGTGGTAGGAGGAGGGAGGGGCGAAGGATTGTAATCCATCAACCTACCTTATTTATTTTTATTCGCGGTTACCACCGCATTTTGATGGTCACCATCATCGCTGTCAAACTTATGTCTGTTAGCTTAGGGCTAGCCTTATTCATATAATGTACAGTGTATGTCGTGTTCGTCCAATTCATTAGTCATCTTCATAATGTTTCGTAATGTGACAGTTATCACCGTGGCAACATTATTGCGTATATTGAGCTTAATTGAATTAAGTTAAAAAGCTTACCGAGGTTTATTTCTTAATTACTTTTCCATTAACCTTAATCGTTGTCAATAAAATTAAGATAATCAAGATGTAATCAACGTGTACATTCCTGCGTACAACTTGAAAGACGACCTCAAAATATCACGGAGATAAGCTAGTATTAAGTGGACACAACCAATATGACCTTTAAATAACGAATTCCTTTTCAATTGTGGATCTTCTTCCTTCCCCCTTTTCTCTCATAACATTCAATTATTATTAAAGAGGAATTTTCTCTCGTTTTTCCACTTACAAAAAGGTATTATGAAATATTATTTAAACAATGATGAATGTTTGCCAGCTTATCTGTGAAATGTTTACTTACGAAATAGTATCAATGAAGGAAATGCTATAGAGGACATTTATTTATCAAAAGATCACAACTTAACAATTGAGTCAAAATTTACATTAAATGTTGGTTGAAAACAATAATAGAAGTAACACCGAAATTTATATAAAAAGTTAAAATTATAAAACAACACTTAACTTGAAGTACAACTACCTCATATTGATAAAGTAATAAAGTACACAACGTGCTAGAGCAGATGAATATGACTTACGTTACGACTTACGTGATACCTACATGAAATAAAGTCTGTCGATGAGATTATTTCTCAATTATAGGGGCTTGGACCAATGGTCACTTTATGGAGGTTTGTGGGTTGAAACAAATTTTGCAGTCAAATTCTAGACGATGAATATATTCATTGTTTCGTCAGACACTTATTTTTTAAACTACTTAAATGGTTTAAAGAATCTTTAATTTTCAGAAATGTTTACAGCAATTTTTGTTGTTACCTGGTAAGAGGTTAAGCTCCTCTTAAATAGGACACTGTTATATATTGTGCTTTGGAACTTTTGAAGGAAAATGCACCTTAAAGTAATGAATTTTGATCGCTGCTTTCGAAAACTCTCCCATTATTGATGATCTTTAAAAATATGTCAATATTTAAAAAAATATATAATGTTGTTTGCGGTCACATTTGTAATGACGTTTAAGATAACTTCACGTATGTAGCAGGTGAACTTTAGAGATTTACACATTGCTTCAATCCATAATTACATGTAGTTATACAATTAATTAACATAGTGGTGGTCACATGTATAACGTCACGTAAACGTTTCTTTATTTGTATTTATATTTATTTTCCAAACATTTTTATAGAAATGTTAGGCTGAAATCTATGACTTCTGATTTTTTTTTCCTTCAAGAAATGTTGCTTATAGGCTACAGTCTTCTCTCTATTGTTATCATTTTTTTAAAAAATGTTCTAAAAATCATGACATACTTAAACATGGATGCTTATACGGAACAGATTTTTCGCCAGCTGGTTTTATAGGCCCCTGAGGTGGAATTAGCAAATTTTCCTGGGAAAAATCTCTGGTAAGAATTTTAAATTGGGAGGAGGGGAATTTCACCGAATTTCCAACAATTTTGCTGAATTTTTAGATGAACTGGAGGAGGAGGAGGTTATATCCCATGCCCATACTTCCCTCCCTCTTATGCATGGGTCAGACTCCGAAATAATAAAAAAAGTCTTCTCGTCCTCTCAAAAATTTGCATACTGAATCGTTACAAGCTGCTCTTGGGAAAGTTGAGTGAACAAAAAAGGTTTTGGAAACCCTTTAAACTAAAGTGAACCTTTATTGCATTAAATTGTGCGACTTAAACAACAATTTGAATATCTATATACTGCATCTCCCTGCTCTATCACGTACACTTACTTCATTGCATTTGCAAATTCATTCCTTCGAATTAATACATGTATTTGGAACCCTAATTATAGCCCACGTTAGTATTTGCATGCATATTTAAGAATTTAAATAAGCCACTGCTTCTAATATCATCACTCGCATTTAATCGATAGCACTTAAAAATTAATTTCCTAAATCGGAAAGCAGCATTCTTAGATTGCTAAAGTTTCCCAATATTGTTAATCATGCATGCACCCTATTCAACTTTGGACAAATACAATGGAATTGCATTTAGTGTTTTTTTTTTTAGTGGCATTTAGTGGTATATAATATCCATATTATATACAGTAATTACCTTATATTTCTCTCACGCGATAAAACAATTTTTTGGGAGGGGGGAGAGGAAGAAAGCCCCACCCACTTTGGCACTGTCCAGTATTTCGTGTATCAATGGTAATGACATTTTCTTCATTATTCAGCTGCATTTTCTCTACAATGTTTTCCCGATGACGGACCCAAATAAGAAAGAGATGAACATTTAAAAATGAAAAGTCTCAGGCCCTTATCGATGCGGTGCAGCAACACCCTTTCGGTGGTTGTTTTTCCCCCCTCTGCCCTCTGCCCTTTACCCGCATGGCCTACAACTTATTCCGACCACGTGTTGCTTACGTGTTCAAAAAAGCCCTTTCAAACACCTCGCTCTAGTCCATCGATCGTCGCCCAAATCTATAGGTAATAAGCGATTAAGTCGCCTGAAAATGCTCCTAGCGCGATTTTAGCCGTTTTCAGTATTAAAGAGGTGCCTCTTAAAGTTAGGACCCCCCCCCTCCCCCTCCCCACCTTCCTTATCCTTCCTTGCACCTCCGTCGAGATCAATTGCAGGCGCCTCGGGCCAATGGGCGTCTCCGTCTCGTTGACTGGCACGCGTCCGACCAATGGCTGCCTCGGGGGGCGTGTCTGGGCCTCCGGGGGGCTGGGAGTAGGTCGACCCTCTTCGCCTCGTGTTCCCCCGCTGCTGGCTTGGTTTTGACGAAAACTCCTGAAAGGCAATTGAAACGAGGCGTCCGTCGGTCTGTAGCACCAAATATCCACCGCCCGATAGATGATATCATTCGGTCAGTTTCTGAATTCGGCCGTCAATTGCGCGATAGGAGGGTGCGTGTCCATCAGTCAGTAGGACCTACTGGTGTCCATCTCGAATGCATTCAACAATTTCAACGCGAGCGAACAGTTTTCTCGGACGTGGAATAATAAGCTAGGCGTGTTTCGCGAGTGCGACGAATCCGAACTTGTATCCGTAACTTTTTTATTTGTTATTGTTATTGTTGTTGGTGTTGTTGTTGCGGTTGTTTGTTTTTTTCTCACGGATTTATTCGTGGAACCCGATCGACACTTCTGCTGCTGCTGCCGTTGGTGTGCGCCGTGCTTTTCTTTCCCTTTTTTTAAAAATTTTTACTACGAAAGCGATGTTATTGTCACGATCTAATCGCGTCCATCCAACCAGCCAACCAAGAATCGAGCCCAGTCGGTGAGCGTGGACCAGTTTTTCGACGGTAGGCTAAGGAAAAGAGGGCTCTGTCCGTCCGTCTTTCGACGTAAGGTGTACTCTGGCGACCGAGCCTAAGGGCCCGTCGTCCAGTCTGAGTGTCTGCGCGTTTTAGTGAGATGGACTCGGTGGTCAGACAATTTGGCATCGGCGAAATGGATAGTTCGTGTACCGCTTCCGGGACGACAGAAAGGCCTCGCAGCCATTCCCCATTTGACGATCGTAAAGACGATGTCGGCAGCCGGTCCCCCTCGCTGTCCTCGCGATCCACTCATTCCAGAGAGTCGCCGGCCTCCTCCTCGCATCCCCCACAAACCCCTTCACCTCCGCCGCCACCTTCGCCGCATCACCACCACCCTCATCACAACCACAACAACCACAACCACCACCACCCCCATCATCATCGAGCGCTTCATCACCGCGGATCCAGTCCTCCTCCGTTTTCGCACGCTCTCACCCTCCATCACGTGCCTCTGGGACCTCCTCACTACGTCCTGGCGTCCAACCCACCGGCCCCACCACCCACCGCATCCTCCGCTTCCTCCTCATCTAAACTGTCTTTCAGCATATCGAGACTTTTGGGCAACGACGACAATACCGATGACGACAAAAGCGAGGAAAAACCGGATCCGTCGTTGAATCCTTACGTCGAAGGTCCCATGATCCGCATTCACCTTCCGCCGCACATGATGACCCCCTCCCCCCTAGGACCGCACGTTTCAACCGCGGCTATGCACGCCGGATTCCCCCAAGGATACGATCCGTTGCTAGGGGGCGCCAACGGCACCGTCATTCGGGTGCCGGCCCATAGGCCTCCGCCCTTACCCCTAGGATCGACCTTCTCATGGATGAACAGCCTGAATTCGTCTCAAACGGCCATGGCAACGGCACAGATGATCAAAGAAAGGTTACAAGGTAAGATTACTACCCTAATCAACTCCTTTCCCTTCCCCCCTACATCTCAAGAAGTGTTTGGTCCTATGGATAGAAATGGCCTCAATATTTGTGGACGTGTGGATTATTTATTTGGTCGGTCTAACGAAGTCACTTCGCGATAGTCTAAAATACGTGTTTAACGCTGGAATTCTATTCCGAAAGATGAGCTAACCGAAATTCGGTTTAGTAATGATTGTGGAGACCATCAAAACGCGGTAGTAACTGCGGAATAAAAATATTTGTGGATAAAGTGGATGAATTAGCCTACACCTTCCCTCCCCCCTTTCCCCTACCACATGGCATATCTTCGCTGACAGTAGGGTGCTGAGTTGAATTAAACCGAAAATAGTTTGTGAAATGAAATATTAGGGTTATCCTTATACACCTGGGTAATACATTCATTCATTCCTTAAAAATAAAGCTTTAACAAATAGAACACTTCGCGGTGCGTTATGAAACCTCCGCATCGATTCAATTAATAGAACCTTTGCAAAGGTGCTATATTTTTATGATAGGTTCTGTTTGACACCTGATGTCCATTGTATGCAGGGCACAGGTTGTCGGCCATTTTTAATGTATAAGCAGTGCGGGAAATATGTATAGCCTACGCAACTTGAAATTAACACGACATTATCTTATAAATGTTACTTAAGTTGGAACCGAGAGCAAGCGGATTAAGAGATGACCGCACTAGCCTTATGATTAACGCAAACATAATATAATACCGTAATTGAAGAAGCTAACTTTGGCTATGTATTTTTGGTGGCATAGCCTACTGCGTATAGGAAACCTATTAAGGGAGTTGCATATGAGGGCATATTCGATATTTGGTCCTGGGCTCGTCCGTTAAATTATAACACTGTTATGCTAGCATTTGAAACAATTGAAACTTGCGGTCCCATGTGTTTGTTGTCTTTGCGTATGAAAAGCCGCTAGAACAACTTATTCAGACAAACTATACTTAAACTAAAAACGAAGCTTGGACTGCATTGTGCACGTTTTCCCTTGTTTAATTAGTCATCTGCTATATTGCCTTCCATATACATATTCTATATTGTTTGAAAATTACCCGTTTTACTTTTTAAAAAAAATTAATGATGGATAAAATTTAAAATTAAGCGCATTAACGTAGGCCCATATAGTGTAAAATAGAAAACAATTAACACTGAAAAAAACCAGGTAGCCAACATCATACATGTATTTAGCAGTCATAAAAATCCGTTTAGCCAAAAACTATCTGTGAAATGTTTTGCATTGCTTTAGCATGCCGGAAATTCGATTCACTCAAAATTTAAGAATTAAAAATATTGTACAGAACCAATCAGTAGAATGAGCCTAACTTATCAATTGTTTTAAAAAAAATATATTTCTTTGATGTTTAAATGTCATTTTATTCTGTGCACAACAGTCAGCATATTAATGTCATATGGTAGGTAAGGGGAGGGGGGGTCAATTAGTTAAACCCAAATTGCACACTTAAGTGAAATCTCCAGTTTTGAACAGTTATAGAACTGAATAGAGACTGGGAAGGGAACACGGTCGTGGCCGATTACTGAGGTACTATCCCAACATTCGCCTGTAAATATTGTGAAAACCACAATTAGGATAGCCTACTGCTGACATGAAATTTGAACTTTGGTCTCCCGAATACAAGGCGGACATGGTGACACAAGCCACCTTGCTCGTTTATGTTACCTCTACTTGTATAATTGTTGTCATTCGATCATAATTTCGATCGAAAGTAAATATAAAACTTTTCACTTCCATATATACGTATTTTATTTTACAAATTACTTTTTTTTTAGAAATTCGTGAAAACTTTGGTAAACTTTAATCGGAATAAATTTCGTGTGCACGGAAATAATAAACGTATTTGTATAACAAAATAACCAGTGCGGGTGCGGAAGGATATTCTGTACATGTGCATAACCTAGGCCATATATAAATTCCCATGTGACGAGGTGTGGTCACTCATGGTCAAATGATCTCATGGGGTTACAATGATCGCCATCAATGGATGATTTTGAAGGGTGTACTGCTTCACGTTTCCAGTCCCACTGTACATAATGTGCCTTTAAAACGGATACCTAGGCCTACTTAATACGTAATAATTCAGTGTACGGATACAGGACATCTGCATATTGGAGTGACCTAAAAAGTTCGGTGTACAGCCATGCAGATGTGAGCAGGATTTTTCTTAAGGCTTTTGTACAATAACTGTGCCTCTTTCCATTTTTCTAAACTCCGATAAGAGCATATATTTGGGTAGGATCCTCAATTAAATCACAAACAACGTTCAGTCCATGACTTAAATGTACATGTGCGTCAGTGTGAAATTTAACCGCATTTAAGCCGACTTTGAATTAAAATAGGTAATAATTGTAATGGAACTGATTGAATACATGTATACTGTAAAGTAACACAGAGCTCTCGCACTTCAGTCCATTTCTTAATTTAATTTGGTTGTAATATACTGGTATTGTAACAGGTTCGTGGCATAGGCTGCGTAATCTATGTCCCGTCTAAACTGTGATGGGGGTTGTGATTGTCTTCGCGGGTCCTTGCAGTCATAAAATACAAACGTATCCTATGAACACCGTAGATTTTTTGATTTTCATGTTGTTAATTGGCCAGTTACCGGTTGCATCTCCTAAACATCCATTGTAAATGCAAATTTAAAAAAATTGAATCAAGTTTGAAAATGCGAATTGTTTTACTTTGTTTGCCATCTAACATTATGCTGTATATGGGTTACATTGTTTTTAACCCAATTAATTTTCTAGGGAATAGGATGACTATGGGCATGTAGAACGTTTTGTTTACTTGTACTGTAAATTAATGATGTGTTAGGAAGAAGTCAAAAAAATTAATCGGATAGTTGAATGCATATTTTTAGAAAACAAACAAAACCACCCTTAAAACGATTAGTTATTATGCAAGCATTTCAAAAGTTTTGCTTCTTTAAATCTCAAATTCGTTATTATTGAGATATATAAATGAACTGCTTCGGTATTATTAAAACTACATTGTTAACCTCATTAAAAACCTGATAGGGAAAAAAATCGTTTAATTTCGATAGTGCTTTTAAGTAGGTCCACTATTGTAATTAATTGATTAACAAATGGAAGAACGATGTTTAAAACTGGACACAAAAAATAAAATGGCTCATAATGCAAGCATTTCTGAGTCTTAAATTGAAAGCTAAGTAAAACCTAATATCATTAAATGTTATGTTCGTCGTTAATCGCGCTATAAACTGGTTTTAAATAAGTTTCAACTGCTTATGTCTAATTAGGGTATCAGGCGTATTTGTCGATTGAGCCTGTATTTGTAATTTTGTAGCATTTTATGCAGATTTAATTCTTTTACGCGTAGGCTGCAGTATAAAGCATTTTTAAAAGCACCATCTCTTCTCGCGATTCACTGTACTTTGATGCGCGATATTATTTCATATCCATTGATTAAAAGCTAATGATAATTTCAACGAGATATAAAGAGATCATCTCAAAACACCGAACAATGAAGTACCTGATAGGAACATTTTTTGTTTGTTACATACGTTAGGCCCTAGATTGTGCGCTGACATAATTGATACTACACGAGTAGATTATATGTACATTATTTTAAAATTTTACAAGTTTATCCCATCATATATATATATGCCCATGCCCATGCGTGCACTGGTTCTCCGTATAAACCTTATGCAGCTTAACATAAACATGCATATTGAATTCTGTATTCGTAATTGCAAAAAGTTCACATAACTAACAAACCTTTTGACAATGCTGTTAATTTTTAATATGTCTATTAACTGCATAAATGGCCTGCATTCAGCTATAAGTGCGTGTAATGTGAGCAATGATGTATAACCCATATTGTACCAGATCTAAGTATACATGTGCACGTAAATACCGTTATTCGAGTATTGTTTGAATATACAGTAGCTGTGTATATTCAAAATACATTCGTATAAACATTCATGCTTTGAGTATAAATTCATGTATTTTTCTGGGCAACCCGAGGATAGTAATCCACAGAATTGGGCATGATGTCCTTACACCAATATCGCGTGATATTGTTCGATATACCCATATAACTCAATATAAAGATGAAAATTTCCATTATTATTTTGTTTGCGATTGCTAAGCATATACAGTTGTCACATTGCGCATTTGTTCGGAAGACAAATGATAGGCGGAGAATTTCTCTGATATATAGAAAACCAGGTTGTATATACATGTACATGTACATTAACTATCGATTTATAAAATTGCACACGTTACGTCATTTGCGCGAGGTTTAAAACTGGTTTTGACTATTTTTAAAATTACTATTTGCACATTACGAAATTCGATCATTTTATAAAATACGGCCTATATACTAAATATTTTTGAATTAAGCGAAACATACATATTTCAATATGTATATAGGCTA
Source organism: Rossiulus vilnensis (assembly GCA_034700785.1). Classification (NCBI taxonomy): domain Eukaryota; kingdom Metazoa; phylum Arthropoda; class Diplopoda; order Julida; family Julidae; genus Rossiulus; species Rossiulus vilnensis. Next base: position 30,024 of record JAQIXS010000607.1, on the reverse strand, counting down.
CATGCATGGTTAAGTTCAGTTTAGTTCTCTTCATGTCTACCAACGGGTTTTATTGCAGAAAGAAAGTTAGGTTGCTTTTATTTTTTGGTAAAAGCATCTATACTGTAGTCTTACTGTAGCCTATAGGCTACTTTCTTCGAGGTCATCTACAGGCAATGGTCCATTGCTCTATAAGATAAGAGTGCGTGCGTGCCTGAGTATTGTACACCGTATATACATGTAGGAATGTAATCGAGTGAGAAAAGTTAATAAATTCTGTCACTCCTATTAAAATTGTCTAGTAGAAAGCCGTTTAGGTCGTAATAGGTCCCTGGTGACCATCTCAGAAGTAGCGTTAAAGATATAACGTTGATTAAAGGCAAGTTGGAAATTCCGAAGAGACCAAAAGCTAGCCTAATTATTCCCACCTAAAATTCACCGTACTTTTGCTCTTATTGCTCCCAGTAGTTTCGCATGTTTTTGATAACTGCAAATAGTTGCATTCTCCAGGGTTTCTTATTAAGTTAAACTCGCGAGTGCAAATTGTTCGGCGCTGTAAATGCAGCCAACAATATGGACGAAATAAAATTCTTCCACAAAAACGTCTTTATGTTGGGTTAGGATCGAGCTGCGGGGGAATTGGAGCTTTTATAAGGTATACTACTTGAGAGCCCCTTTTATTCGAAGCTAAATAAAGTGAAAATGGGTACCACACCAATGCGCACCAATTCTGCGAGGATTACGCTGTTTTAAAAAAAAACTACTAAAAGGCCATACATTGCGTGAATAAACCGAGTTGATGTTTTTGAACTAGAGGGCACAGTTTTCATAAAAAATCTATATCCTGGATATATCCTGGATACTGTACATGGATATAGAATATATTCTATATCCATGTACAGTATCCAGGGCACATAATACACTTTTTACTACTAAAGGAATTATTGTTTACTTATTTTTTGAAGTTACATTACTTTTTTGTTTTAATATAAGGGCCTATATACATATGCAGGACATATTTATTATTAAAGCACTATTTATCCGAGTGAATATATTTCCCAAAAAATCAAACTAATTGAAATGTGTATGCATGCTCACGGTCGATACCTTATATGACAGTGTGAATGGTAAAAAAGACAAACATTTCTTTATAAATAAACCCATTTTCGTGCGTTTCAAAATCTTGGTTACATTTACAAAATCACCTGTGCCTAATGTATTAATAGGTATTAAACATTTGCACCAGTGGTTAATTCGTTAAATTGTACTTATATCATGTTATATATCTACACTGAATATCGATAATATGTAATGCTTTGGCATAAATAATATTTTTATCTCCTTTCATTATTATTATCGAGTTTTTTTATTTATAGTATACATAATAATTACATGTGCTGTGTGAGATCCAATGGAATTAGTTAATAATTGTTATAGAAACTGGTTGTTCTGAAGAATAGCATCTTTCAGATAGGTTTTGTTATCGATAAAATAGCTCAGGATTGTGAAACCTGTTCTTGACTACTTCAATGACACAATTCCACGAAATTTGTGCACTTTGTTTTATAAAAAAAATGGTTTAAAATAATATGCATTACTAATTAATTAATTTATTGGAAAAAATAATGCATTTTCGACAGCATTTATACAAAAAAAATTGCTTAAAAATATTAGTAATGAAAGAAACGTTAAACATTTCTAAAACAATTAGATCACGATTGAGCAATTCGAGTCAACATTTCATAGACAAATTGGTTTTGACTTTTAATTGGTTCATGCACTCAACTCGTTTGTCCTATTAAACAGGCTTTATCCGATAGTAATGGAAGGGAAGGGAAAATATCCCTCCACCTCCCCTGCCTCGCGAAACAATCACGCAGAATTACATTCATTATGTATATTTTCCATGAGATGTCTTTTAGAAAAATATTAATAACGAAGTGAATTATAAAACAATATTTTAAAAAAATATTAGATAACTAATACTATGTATACTAAACATCACAAATGATAGATTTAAGTTTATAAAAACAACCAGCTTTAGTAATAGTTGAACTAGTTATTAAAGAAACGCCATAAACTATTTTACCCAGAAAGTTTTCCAACCCTGATCATATAAATCCAAAGGCACGGTATACCATCGGCGTACCCTCATGGGCCCTGGTAGCAACCACTATACTCAAAATTGCTACACTTTCTGGTCAATTCGTCATTCGTGGCGAGGTAGACAAGAGTTGCCCAACTCGGATATTACGTGTATGTAAATCAATTGAAATAGACTGCTTAACAAATTTGAATTAGATGCAATGTAGAAATTTATACTTTTTTTTATTGAATTTCCATTGCAAATTTGGTTACCCAGTATTTCACTGCCCTATTATGTGTACACGCACACTGTATATGTCTCGTGCTTAATATACTGCGTTTGTTACCGGTGCCGGGTTTCTGTTTTGTTGCTTATTTTAAGCGCTCATAATTATAGTATAGTATACGGTGTGTATAAGGCTGATGGTGTTTGTGCGGTGAGAATGTTTTGCCGGGTCAATTGTTAGCTAATCCCAAAAGCTGGCAATGCATAAACGGCCTTTAATACTTAATAACCCCCGTGCCAATTACCGTATGCTACGAACCCATTACACTTAATTAGAGTTTTGCCCGATCAGCTCGCTTTAAAGCTGTCTAATTAATCAGTCATCGTTTGAACGGTGCTCGTATATACCTGTATTATACGGTGCAATTGCTCTTGTGTATTGTTTTTTTTTTATCTATGTTAGTTAATGAAAGGATAAAACGCACAACACATGCATATACATGTACGGTACGTTTCATATTTTCGCATTGGTTCGCTCGCGTGATGAAATTAAAGGGAGCTAGAGCCTCGTGGACTTGTAAAAGAGTTCCTCGCACTCCTTTATTGTTGTTAAATTTGAATGTTTTCCAATAACTTTCATTAATTGACACGCAGCGAGTAATGGAGTTGGCTAGGAAACAATGTCCTTCTCATTATAACATTATAAATACAAAAGAGTCGTGTTCAGCTGATGGGCAATTAAGTAAAGCTACCACATTATACGTAATTAACCACCGAACCAAAAAGCCATTTCCCATTAACGCTGGTCTACAATATCATGGTATTAAACGCGGAATAAACCGAATTTTAATTTCGTTTGGTACCGCCAGTTGACAAAACGATTAGTTTTTTAATTGAATTTTTTTTATCGTTATAAGAAAAAGATATTTAAAATAAATTGCTATTGCGAGTGCATGCCGTGAATAACAGATAAAAATTCGCTTACATTGTAAGAAAACAAAATTAAAACATTGAATTTTTTTATCATTTCTGTTTTCTACCAAACTGTTGGTTTGAAGCTAAATAAAATATTAGCCTCATGCGAGTACAGACTTTGCCGTATAGAATTCTGATGCCTTTCTCGTGTTATTTATATTTATTACATCTAGAAGGGACAATTTCTATTTTATTGAATATGCAACCACGAAGAATATATCTGATGTTTTGTTAAGATTTATTTAAAAAATAATAATAATTCTCGAGTTATTTCTTCCACGTGTTATAACCCGAAAAGATTACATGGCCGAATAGAAATTATTATTGACTCAACTGTAGTCTTGTATGGTGATTGGTAATCGCAAAAGGGTTGATATCGCTATTCACGTTGTTTTACGACCCATTATTATTCTTCAGTTTGCTTTTATGAAGTCTATATCAATTTGAAGTATCCTTTATGGTGTAATTTTATTTTTCAAAAATACCAAGATACTAAAACTTCAGAGAATTGAAGCATTCCAGAAAGAAGAATTTCTAACTTTCTTTCCAAGGTTTTACACCCAAAGTACACGTACACTGTATGTCTACATAGGGTATACGTAACGCATACTTGCTGTCTTTAATATTTATGTCTTGTAAGTTGCTCTCAGTTTACTTGAGGGAGCCATTTAAATGAATTGCGCCGATAAGAATTAAATTACTTTTCATGGAGACCCGCGTAATGGACTATTGTAATTCAATGTTGGCATATAAAATACTGTATATAGCACACCACATTCTCGTTAATGTTACGGGCAATTTAAAATCCTCGGCATCTTGGATTGTTGACGAAATAGTGCTTACTTAACCCGCTTAAAAGCTTCTAACTAATTTATTTGTCCTAATCTTTTTCAAATTGTTGTAAATTTGCTTTTCTCTCACAATCTTGTAATTCATCTTATATCGTAAAGAACCTGTACCGGTATTGTCTCACGGTTTGGAATAATGGAATTTATTAGATTATACCGTATGTTGCTGGTACAATAATATATATATATATATTAGATTACGTATATTCATCTGCAGATAAACGTGTATAAAATACATGTTATACATTTATTACTTTTTATTTATCAAGCTTGATAAAAATGAAATAATACAAATCTGAACAAAAAATACCGTAAGCGAGCGTATTTCGCAGCATAGTTTTTAAAGTCTGTGAAAATGCCTGAAGATCATCCATCCCCTCTTTAGCCACCATTAATTGTTTTTTTTTAAATTAGCCCACTAACCTTTATCATCTCTTCATGAATTACACTCGTCCTTAAAAATGTCGTATAGTATTCAATTGTTTGACAGGTCATGCCATACTTTCCTGTGCTTACGTCAGGCGTTTTATCAATACATTTATTTGAGCATACAATTAACACAGCCTCTCAAGATGACATGCGTTGAAACACATTGTACACACGAAATTCTCGCCTTTTGTTTATCCGAATTATCTACATTCTTAAAATTAACACGTTGAAAATATTTACCTTTGACGTAAAGCTCGTATAAAATATCAGGTTATAGAATTGTATGCGTGGCTGAGTCATTCGCAAATGACACTTCTATTTGATTTTAATTAAGAGAGACAATTTTCGCAAAAAGCGATTAGCATCATTTCGGAAAATTATGTAAAATGTCATATAAATTGCAACTCCTCCGTGCCATAAATTCCCCACTTTTTAGTCAAATATGCTGCACAGTCATGTATAGCTTCGATGTTGTCTTTTGTGTCAACTATCGTGTTTACTAAATTATCTGAAAAACAGATTACATGTCAGTCCGCTAGAGAATATCCTAAAAGTTTAGTTTGTGAGGTATACATGTACGTGTATAGTGTATTATTATCCCAAATTTTTTTTATTTTTACTTTCTCTTTCTCTCTCTCTCTCTCTCTCTCTCTGTTTACGGGACAGGTGTTTTCCCCCTCCTCGCATGCTCATTTCATGTTTGATTTTCGAGATAAATGTACCTGGGACATCTGTCACTGCACTCACTCTCACTTTCAATCTATGCAATATGGTTATTAACGCGTACATGTACGTTACTTTTTTTTGTTGTGAAAACGATAGTGCTATAGTGTTTCAATCGTTTTACATCGTGAACATACGCGACATGTATGTGTAAATTTTGCGACATCGATAGAATTCATATTCCGGTGTACATTTCATACATAATCAATTTCCATCTTCTTCGTATGCAATGGCTCACTAACCTATAGCATTATTGGTGAACTTCAAGAAAGTTTTTAAAGATTAATTTCAAAAATTCCTGAAAAATTGCAATAATTGCATTAATGTTGAAGTCAGATTCGTATAGTTGCTTATTCCAAAGGGATTCGAATGACAAATTCATAATTATCTGTAAGCGCTGGAAAATATGATGTATGCTATGCTGTCTACTTTATTCAGCTAACGTATACTGTGTAAGTATAGTTTTCAGAACAGAACAAAGAATAAATGAACTAAGGGGACTAAGCTTTAATTGAATAGATAGTAATCAATGTATCTGTATGCTTAATAGTAAGTAACCAGAATGAGAAAAAATCGATATCAAGTAATCAAATGAATTAATAAAAAGGAACAAAAACAAAAGTGATCAAGTTACATGTATATGGCGAGTTAATGCTGTAAATAATCAGTCAGTGATTTGACTTCAGTATGCTATACTGCATAAGTAATATAATCAGGCCTAGTTTAATATTTTTTTTTAATAATTGAAGATAATACCCGTACTACAAATGTATATTTAAGGTGAGAGTAAGGCTAATGAAAAAGTGTTGTTGTACAACCATCGAATAACCTTTTCCCTTCAGAGGAATAAAGTTATTGGTCTTTATAATTTGCTCTTGAAAACATTTTTTGACAACAATGACCGTGATACGTGTCCGGTTATGGGCGCCGGTTGTATCTTTTCAAGTCCTTTGATAAACTTTTCTCTTATTTTCATAACAAGTGGCTCCAGCATTTTTGCTGCCCTTCTATGACAGTGCAAGTGAACTTGATTTTAACGTGTAGTAAATATGTACATCAATACAAGATTGGCAGTACTGAATATTGGAAGTGCGCAACGATGCAGACTCAGAGACGGCGCTAGAATCGACCAATGCCACGTCACCATCAGAATCATCATTGATAAAAAATCATTGTCTTGTATTCTTTGAACACGTGGGTCAATAAAAGGGAAGTGTATTTGGTCGCTAATAATGATTTTCAACTCATCGTTTCCTTGAGTGAGCGGGGAGTTTAACCCCAACGCCTCCTCTATACAATGTACATGTAGTAACACGTACCCATTAGACAATAGGCATCATAGTATGCAAATATCTCATATGAATTATATTTGAGACACATTCTCAGGCCATGCATATTTTTTTTTGAAAAAGAACCGACCGGTTTATAACTCCTTACGTGAAATCTATTGCACTTCTAAAAGCCCATACTGCATCTGTCTACGGAGCGACAAAAATACCTCTATATCTACTGGATTTGTATGCATACATAGCGTGTTATTCGTAGACATGTACATTGCATACAGTAGATATGAACCAATCTGATTTTCTTAGTTGTGTTTAGTGTTGGATTTAAATCCGCAAAAATATGCATCCGTGGTAGGCTTACTTTGCGAATGAGCCAAGGTTTTAATGCCCTAATGCCTTCCGCTAATGTGGCATATGGCTTGTAAAATATATTTTGTATATGTGACGATGATTTATAAAAGCGTTAATTTCACATTAAAATTAATGCATTTTATATGAAAGCAGATGGCCAAATTATTTTAAGCGTTGCATGGGCTATAAATAAGCATAACATTATGAAAATGACTATTCCATTTATTTGTATGTAGCTAACCTTTGTAAATACATCTGTGTGGGATCATGCGAGTCCGAGAAATCAATGGTATAGAAGAATGTCTTGCATTGGGTGGCCAGTCCTTCCTTAAATCGCATTATTGAAATAAGAAAATTTCTCGAAATCGGTATTGGCTCGCGTTATAAAATTATCCTAAAATGATCAACGGTGAATTTGCTTATACTTGGTGTCCATAAAGACTCCTTTGACCCCTACTTATAGTTCATTATCGTTTGAGTTGGTAAACCCACGATTTCAGGACCAAATGATGTTAAGTAACTTATTTGGACAGAAATTAATAATTCAAATGTGTATCTATTTTGCGGTATATGAAGTAATGAATAATTGCATCATTTAAATTAAAAGGGAATATAGTTTGATGAAATTATAGCATATTCTTGCATATTATACATGTAAACCTGATTGACCTAAAAAAAGCACAATGTAAAGACGCCTAAAATATTTGTAATCAACAAGGATTTCGGGGATTTTTTAAAAGTTGTATTTACATGTAGATATCTCATTGTTAGGTTCGTGTCAAATTTGAAATTATATTGGTGCATAATTACATTGTTTCCTTGCTTTATCTTTTTAATGTCCGTTGAATTGATGCCGTTAATTTACTCGTTTTAATTTTGATTTCGTTAAATTTCAGTTGCCACAAGAAGAGTGGGCCATCCTTATCAAAATCGGACGCCACCAAAACGGAAGAAACCCAGAACGTCTTTCACTCGAATGCAAATTTGCGAACTGGAAAAACGTTTTCATAAACAGAAATATTTAGCTTCGGCTGAACGCGCCAGTTTAGCAAAAGCCTTGAAAATGACGGATGCCCAAGTTAAAACCTGGTTTCAAAATAGAAGGACCAAATGGAGGTAAGACTTCATTTGCAATGATATTCATATATTGTCATTCACAACCAAATGCACATGTATTGAATATCCTATAAACACTTTAAAAACATGTAGTTTACATAAACTGTTATAGTAGTTATGCGCTTTCTGCTCAGATCCGGTATATATGCATTGCGTTGAGTGCGACCAGACTGGCAACAGGTATTGCTTGCTCGTTATTATGGGCCTCTCTTGTATAGTCACGGGGCTCCCACACTGTTAGATCCGGTGTACCATGTTAAAGTGTCCGGCATGTATTAATGCGATTTAAAATAGGAAACTTAAGAATTTTAAAGCTGGCAAGACCCACATGAACCTGGAAAGTCAGGGACAGACAGGAAAACTTAATCCAGTCTTGGAAACTCAACGATAATTCCGTATATTGACAAAATAGTTTATATTGACGAGAAAAGTTAAAAAATATCGATCTGATCACGTAACCTAGACGAAAATTTCATTTTATATTAAACATTCTGTCTACTATCCTGAATAATCGGAAATATTCCATATGGTCATAGAAAACGTAGGGTACGTTTCGTTTTATTTGCCGAAAATAACTGTTATCGTCCTGAAAAGTAAAGAAAAATTGTTCTGACCATTGAAAATGAATGGAAATTCAGGTTTTTTCCGAAAATATTGATGCAAGGGACCAGGAAAGATAGGAATAATTATCCTGGTCATTGGGGAATCACTACTGACCTGGTAGCAGTACTATGACACTATTTGTAAATGACATGTAATATGCATTTCCCTTCCAAAACGTTTTTTGTATCACATACTAAATTTTCAAATAATTGGATATTTGACTAAATTAACAGATTAACGAAAGAGGCTCGTTCATATATTACATATAGGCCTAGTATATTTTGACGTTTTGCCCAAATCACTGAATTCAATGAGTTTATGATATTAGAGTGCCTCAACATCAGTACATTAAGTATAATCAAATCGAAGGTAAAGCCAAACTGCTGTATTAAGCATGCAAACTACATTTGTTCATCTTTGAAATTTGGAAAACATTATACAAGGCTTAATTTACATACAATTGAATTTTTAAATTTTTAAATTCTCTGAATTATCTGTTACAATTCAAGTCGAAATCTTTAAATTATTTTAACTCAACTTTCAATATAATATAATATTCAATCCTAACCAAACTTAAGTCCTAGCTACTCTACACGATGGTAAAAACATAAAAATCCGCATTATTAAAACATGCAGGGCTTTTCCCTGACTTTTTAAGTTTTTGGAATGTTTTGCTTACTACCCTAACCACTGAAAATACAAAAATATGAATGTTATATGATCTATAAAACCCTTAAAAGGAAATCCTCTACATTTAAATATGTAGGTTTGGAGTCACTTGTATTGAAGATTCTCTCCAAAATACCTAAGTTCACTGATTTGGGTAAAACCTTAAAATAAACCAGCATGTAATATATGACCGAGCCTCTTTCATTGCTCTTTTAATTTTTCTAGGGTTAATATTACAACAACAACAAAAACATTTTTGGAAAGAAAATGCATTTTAAATCAACATATACATGTAGTATAAGTACTGTTCCCAGGTCAGTACGAAATAAATGCTTTGCAAAAACACTAAATATTTCCAACGCTACAATGACCAGGTTAATTATTCTTATCTATCCTGGTCACTAGTTGTCAATATTTTCTGCAAAGACCTGAATTTGTGTTGAATTTCGGTGAATTTATGTTGACTTTCCAGGTCGATAACAAATATTGCAGACAAAAAACTGAATATTCCTTGCGTTTTGATCGCGTTTTACTCGCTATGTAAAAATGTTCAGGTAAGTCCGAAGAATGTATTTGATATAAAAATGACCATGACCAGGTCAATTATTTCTAAATTTCTCGCTAATATAAACTATTTCGGCAAACACAAGAAATGTTCGCTTTTTCTAGGACTTCATTAAGTTTCTCTGTCTTTCTTTGGCTTTCCAGATTCGTACGAGACTTGTCAGTATCAAAATTTATATTTTTTTTTCTATTTTAAAACACATCAATAAAGGCCGGACAGTTTAACATGACCCCCTAGACACTTTGACATACGACACTGACTGTGTGCTGTATAAAGTGATGTTCAACAGTATCATCCTTAATTTTCGGATGACCCTCGCCCTTGTTTTTATTACCCGAACATATTAAATTGGAACAGTGATATTAACAACTTATAATTAATCAATGAGTTAAAAATAATTCTTTTTGATAATGTTTAGATGCTCTAAAATGTACAGTTTCCTCAAGGACGAATTCCTCATTCAACAGTACAATGTTCAAAGGGTGGGTTGGGTGGGTCTTGCCTTTCCCCACAAAAGCTTTCGTTCATTTTGTCCTTAGTTTTGTTCCTGAATTTGGTGTAACTTATAGCTTATAATTGAAAAACAGCGTATATTTTGTCAATTGGTTATAGGCTATATGTGAATCTTAGTCATATTCATGGACTGACTCAAACATTCTGTAAAATTCTACAGGGAAAAATCTTTAGTAATTTTTGGTCACAAAATGTCGATAAAATAATTTAGTAAGCATGTAGCACTGTTTTGCTTTTTAGAAAAAAAATCGCCAGTGCTTTACGTTTAACAGCAATATTTGCCAATATTTCATTTATTTGTAATATTTCTAAACAAAGTTTGTAATTTATTGCCAAAAGATCATCAAATGTGATTTTATTTTTATAATAATGTCGTGTATGTACACTGCGGTAATTAACTTTTTTCAAAAATATTGCATGAAATGTTTTCTGAATTAGTTACGAAAAGTGTTAACAGAGAAGCAGATAAAATTTCGAAACGATAACGCCATGTCCATTTCAAACTATGTTCCTGAATACCACAAAGTGACGTTACATGTCTATCGTCTGGCGAAAGGCTATTGTCCAAAGGCCATTTCTGTAGCGTGTGAAGCGGTCTTTAACGTCAATTAAATTCGCATTACGTTATACGCAATTTATGACGCCAAGATTAGCCATGGCGCCACATGTCGAATGTAACAAACCTAGATAAGAGTTCTTTGTGCTTGACCCGTCTAGCTTATAATGTATGCAATTTGTTGCTTTATCATTGTTCGCTTGCAGGAGGTCCTTTTGTTTACTCCAATAAACGGTGCCTGCAGCAATCGGTTTGCCATTTATTGGATGATATTACCACTTCGTATTATCATAAAAAAATTAAATTTCATTTATTTCACTTCCATTCGCATATGTAGTTGCGAGGAAAAGCCTTCAGGTTTTTTTATTCTTTTAAAAAGCCAAGCAATATAATTATATAATTATTGCAATACACGATTGCCGACAGTTTGCTAAACCAAAAACGCGAACTTATGGTTGTTTTTTCTCTCTCTTTTTTTTTTTTGTAAGCAGGCAAAGTTGTAACAATTGTACAACCTCGGGGTACATGCATCACCCATTTCGAAGGCATTGTGATTAGGCCTATAAAATGTGTTTATGCATATACTCTGTATGGATATAAATGCTGATATACACGAGGCGGTTGAAAGGGTCTATAAAGCACATTTGAAAGCGTTTGCAATGTCTTTACAAATAAACTTTAATGGGACGGCGCTTTTGAAAATAATTGTTTTATAACCTTGCAACAACAACATTGCAATGCTTGGATTCAGGAAAGTTTTTATTTTAACAATCTGCAATTTAAAAACGGGGAAAACATTATTCGACAAATATCCTCGCGTATTACGCAAAAAAAAAAGTTATAGACTAGGTTCCATATATGCGTGAAGTTCAATCCATCATTCTTACGCTTCTGGTAATTAATGTCATCGCATACGCAGTTGCAGTTGGATGTCAGTGCTAAACAAAACAATTACTTTAACGGAATAACTGAACTGACAATTTTTTTAAATGCTGTATTTATAATCTTTTTAATGTTGAATTGATACTTTTAATAATGACTAACACTGTAGGCCTACATTAGTAAAATATAATGATTTATTTTCGCAATGGCGATTTATTGCAATCCAGAGGGATTTTACCCAAAACTTAATCTTCACAATTCGCATCTAATCCCGTTTATATGATGAATGCCTAAGTATATTTCAATTTATCATTTTGATACGGTCACTTTTATTTCACTGTACGATAAACACCCCTATAGATATATAGCCTAAAGGTATTCAAACTCATCCAATATACGTCCTCCACAAAATCAATAACTTAATAGTACGGTGCTATGTACGCAATGTACAACAACATATACGTGTTTGTACCTCAGGAATGTATTAAGCTTTGTCTTACACTGGCTATCGTATATAACAATAGTTTCTATATCTATAGGCGTATACCGGACACGGCATATTGAGGGCATAACATATCTGGAGTGATTTAATTACACTGTCTGGCTGTACGTATAATGGGCCATTTGTCTCTCTATCAAATTATTGGATAAAATGTTCAATTTTGGGAGAATGTTTCCTTTAATAAATGGACGAGTGGGATTTTGCTCGATATTTTCCTTTTTCATCCCATTTTTTTCTTCTCGATATTCATGATAGCGATCCATCAAACGAGTCGTAAATCTAACGTTTCCAATCTTGCAAATTCGGAAATGGCGTTTCGTTGTGCAGGATCAAATTACCTTTAGCCGGAGGGTTGCGTCATTGTTGTCAGTGCACATGATTTACCTTTTGTTTACGCTCCCCTCCTTCCCAATACATACTCGTCATATCTTACCATCGCCTATTTCAATCCACTTTAGAGTTGAAAAAGACCCAATATATTTTACGAATGACTGATTAAGGTTGGGCCCCTTGGGGAGACACCTACCTTAAACTGACCGATAGTGTACGCTACGCTATATATCGTGCATGCATTAAATATCTCTAAAAATATATACATGTAGGCTGCTAAAAACAGCGCAATGTGAATTTCTATACGTTTAAGGCCTAATCCAACACAATGCCCACTTCAATTATTGGAAAAATTACCGTGATTTGCATTATGAAATTTTGTTATGTTTATTTTAATATTTTTTTATAACTCAATGGGATGTTTTAAATGATTCGATGCTAACGACATGTTCAAAGTAAATTTAAAATTGATGATAGAAGTTAATTATTGTTTTACATAATGGCCGCATATAATAAGCTTTCTTGGGCCATTGGATTTAGTCTTAACATCAGAACATACCGAACATTTGTTTCGTAGAGTTGTATCAATGACAGACAGACACAAAAATGCACCCAGAGCTGCAGCTTTTATGGCTTAAAATAGTATAACAAAATAATTATAAATAAATGAATAGATATATACATACATGTACATTGGTTGATTAATTAGAGTTGGAAGAGATTAAAGGGGACCCTTGTTCCAAAAGAAACGCCTTAGGTTGACCCTTACGAAATTGTAATATTGCTATATTGCAGTATTGCTATCTCCAGTTTGAAACCAATATAAACTGCAGTTGAAAATTGCTCATATGTCTACATTTATTCATGCCCATGTAATTTCAACACAACAAAATAGTCCTTTAGTTTTATCAAATGTATTTAATGTCCATATACGGGAAGTACATGTATGAATTAGTGCATTTCTTTAGTCGTTTTCCTTCTGTATGCATGCACTGCATGTACACGTACATGTTTATAAATATTGCGTTCGTGCATACGTGCAGCAATAAACCGCAATGTGGTCATCTCTCTTTTTCCAACTGCTTCGTCTTGGGAAGCTTTTTTTTTGTCCATCACCGCAGCATTTACAGTACATATTCATCGCTCAAATTAAGCCGCCTATATTTAACCGTATAATTTATGCTATATACTTATGAGATTTGTTTGACTGCAATTGAACCGCTTTGCAAAAAAAAATGAAATTATCGTGTAATTAAATATTTTATATTTTTAAGGTCTTAAATTACAGGTACAACCATTTCCATTTGGCATTGTAGCATCAAACTAAAATGATAATTAAGGTGGTTAGAGGGGTCGGTGCTATCATGGAGAAACAGAAGAAGAAGAAGAAAAAAAACTTATTACAGAGACAGGATTTTTCTTACGATTTTTTTGTTTATTATTTAACTCTCATCATTTGTGTACGAGTGCAGACCTCTGTCTAACGTACGCGAGTACCATATATTATATTTTTTCAAAAGTCGTCTTGACCTATACGTATGATGATGATGATGATGATGAGCATTTATCCGAATGACGAGACGTTGAAATTACAGGGATGTTCGTAATTTCTTTTATTGTTGCAATCGTTTCGTGAAACAGACTTGCGTGTGCGTATCACACATTCTCAACTAATAACGAGAACGAGAGGGGAAATTCTTTTAATTTCTTATGCGGTCTCAATTACACTGGATAGATGATTTCATCCAGATGGCTCGTAATTCTATTGTACTTTCGGTGTACTAGATAAAACGTTTCGAGCTCGCTTATTGTACGTTATACGAAATCGTGAAAATGAACACATTTTCACGATTACCGGTCATCAGTCACGAATATATAATAGTACTATTACTGCGCATCCAAAATCTATTTCGTAGCTTTAAGATCACTCTCAAGTATACGAAATGTTTGAAGCACGAAGCAGTTTGAAGGGATTTTGGCCTTGAGAGGTTTATTGGTGGCCATACGGAGTTTCTGTAATTTTTTTATAAATTGTTTTCATATTAAATAACTTGACGTTTGTGGCGTGTTTTCAGTTGCTGAGCTTAAGACCCATTGCTTGACTGTGCTTAGGGCCTCAGATATAGGCTACATTTCATCTTGATTTGGCTCCTTTTAATTGCTCGCTTACCCCGATCTTTTAAAGATACATTTTGTATCAGACTGACAACTTGAAGATAAATTGAAAAATAAGGACAATGACGTTCAGTAGTTGACGTACGTGTTTATATATACAGGCATTAGCATTAATGCAATTTTAAATTTTAATTTAATTCTACTTACAAACACTATAGGCTATTCTTATTTTAGATATGCCATTTGATAGGGGGATGAAATCCTTTTACCCAATTTATCAGACGGTTAAAACAAGCAATAATTCTAAATTGAATTTGCTATAGTTTAAAGCTGTATTTTGGACGAGCATTCCAACGTCTACCAGCATTAAAAAAGTAGGCTACTGTAATCGTATACGGATCCAAATAAGGCCGAAATTTTTATATGTGGTGTATAGGGAGCTTGACGTGGTGGAAAGATCAATATAAAACTTCGTCCTGATATCAGTGCAATTATACTAATATCAGTAAAAACTTCGTGATATCAGTAGTCCAAAACACACTATTTCACTGTAGATATCAATAGTCCAAAACACACATGTCCCTGTAATTATAGTGATATCCCTTATGTTATCATAGTGATAGGCTCTGCAATCTCATACTGATCTTTTCACCAGGGTGAAGTTGCTATGCGATGAGTTGGAAATGCTTTATCGTAGATCTTATATTATGTCTATATAGTCCTGTTTTAAATGATATCTCCAATTACGTTTTAATTCCGGTAAAACTCATGTGTATACGAGATAGGCCTAAATGTAATGTATTAATGTTAGTCACTTATCTAAAATTTCAATTCCGCAACCAGAATCCGCCTAATTTATCGATCTGAAAACCTACTTAAGACCTATGTGCAATTTTTCAGTTTTATTTTAAATTCAAATAAATCGATCGTGCAGTTGACATAAATTCAGTTAAGGTTCTTTCTAAACAGACGTGATAGGCCAACGGACTTCGTTACGTATGATACTATAATTATTCTGTACATCCTATACATGTATGACTAATTCCTATTAAGACTTCTATTAAGAAATAATTTAAGGTCACCAAATACAATTGTAATTACGTCATAACATACCTTCAAATTAAAATTGACTACCACTGTCATTTTATTCAAAATCGTTCGGCGTTTGCATGAAGGCTATATAACTCTGAATATGTTCAAGTTGTAACATCCTCAATATTTAGATTTCTTGAATGTCATGTTCGTACAATGTTCAATAAAATGTCGGTCATCAATGTTTTACGAGATTCTTCCTTCTATTTGCATAACGTTGTTTTGACTTTTTCGAGAAAATATATCTTAAATCCATAAAACTTATATTGAATATGACAACTATCTATGTACTGGTCTATACGGATCAAACTCGTGATACAGTTTGACATTTCCTTATTTAATTATGTGAACGTTATTGAATAGAAAAATAGTATAATTGGTTGACAAACTGGCATGACATGTTTTGAGTAGGCAGATATTTGCATTTTTGCTCGTTTTTTTGTTTTTAAAATGTCAGAGACACCTGACAAGAAATGCATAAAGCATTTTTTCCAAAAATAAATAAATTAAGCAATATCACTTAAATTGTGAATTGATGAGTTTTGGATCGCAGGCCAAATCTACAAAACTATCTACTTTTGAAAATCCTAATATTTCAATGTCTAATTCTCAGAGATGAGATCCGTTGTTGATCAATAACATACTGAATACGAACTTTAAACCTGATAAAGATGTTATGCATAGTTCCTTAATGAGGCACGCCTGAAATACCAAAAAATCGTTATAGCTTAATAGAAAGATTCTGGCCCATCTCATATTTTATATATATGATGAGAATATATCGTTCAGTAGTGTTATTAATTATCAATACACGTAGGCCTACTGCTTTACATGTAGTTCAGTATATAATACTAGTCGAGAGCACCTTGATTCGTCCGGGTGTTATTATAATGCGCTGGTTTGCAACTTAACCTTTTACGTTTACCCTTTAACTTTATAATGAGCTATATAAGGATTTACAACTGCTCGTATGCATTTAATTTTGCGAGTAGGCCTTAAAATACGGTAGAGTTCATAAAAGTAATGATGATTCGAGAGCCCTCTTCACGTGTAAGGTCATTGCAAAGGGCTTCGTTGTTTCGATGACTCGTGAAATTATAACATCCGGCATTTAATGCTCGCATAGCGATTAAAAAAAAATTATACAAAAAAAAAAGCTCGCTTAACGAAGACGCGACTTTTAAATCTAATTGTCTAATAGCCGAGTTTTTATTGCTTTTATTAAAGTCGTGCTAAAACTAATAACAGGTATGATGCGGCGTTGCATGCAGGATAAACATGGCCGTCAACTATTTAGACGAATTACTGAGCTCGGATAAAAACTCGAACGCCCTATTGTACATTACTCGAGAAGAAAGGAGTCATTTAAAATCCAACCCGAATGCTTTTATTATTCCATAATCTCCTTTCTCATTGTGAATAAAGCCGTAATAACATAGGTATCTTCCCGTGAATCATGCCTATTTTTTGTTGTTGTTGCTGTTGCTGTCGTTGTTGTTTAAATGTCAATTATAGTGCGCGAGCAGGAATATTATGTATATAATACGGCTCTGAATGAGGATATAACGCATTTGTGTAAAGGGGAGGGGGGGAATCAAATTCGGACAATTGCTTTTCTCGTGTGATATAGGCAGTTTGCCTATGCTGTTCCCCCTAAGCTCTTCCAAAACCCCTTATAGCTAATGTATTGTGGTAGTGTGCGAGCAACAGGTCGTCGTAATTATTCAGCTATTTGTCGTGTAGAGTTGAAATGTGCGGACGTTCAGATGGGTGGGGTGGGGTGAGGTGAGGTGAGGTGAGGTGCCACCCTGCCTATAAATGAGCGTATGCTGCGTGGCTCCATTGGGCAACGAATCACTTCCCTTGCTTTTCTTTCTTTTTTTTTTTTTTTGCTTTTTTTGTGATTACTTTACTAAAAATTTTCATTTCCTTTTTGCTGATCCACGCCCTCGGTGCGGGTAATTGGCTGAACCGTTCGGATAATTCCGAGTTTTAGTACCGGGGCTAGGTCTTTTATTGGTCTTAACGTATTATTTTTGACTTTTTACTCGAGATTTACCTTCGCTCGTCTACACCTGGCGTTCAGGGCAGGTACGCCCTAATTTCAGGGTGCGGCCACTGCCTAGTTGTTGTTTTTTTGTTTCGTTTTTTTGGACACGCGTTTTGTGTATGGTGCTTCGCATTGACGTTGAAATGGCAACTTGTTGTGTGCTGAATTGAATGTCCAGTGTTGACCACATTGCGTATTCAATGACGTCGCTCTCCGTAATAATTTACGATTTCTTGCACCATTTGTAGTTTTAAATGAAGCTCACATTATTACATGTAAAAGCTTAATTTCTAACTTACACTTCTCGTGCGTTTTAAATAAGTACGAATTGATGGATTCGTGACCGATGACCCATTTTATAAAGAACATCTAACAAATGATGATGATTGCACCGGCGCAGTTTTTACTTTTTGCAGTTCGTGATAATCAAATCGTGTACATGAGTAAAAATTAACAAGCGATGTTGTCAATTTAAACATGGCCGATTTGTTTCCAAGCAACTTATTGGTCGTCATTTTCATGGACGTCATTCTAAGGAGCGTATGGTGATCGGAATAATTTAAAATTCTTAATGCATCCATGGATCAGAAAATACACGAATAAGCACTTAGCATTCATGTGCCGAGCATGGAAAAGCGCGAACATAATTTTTTATTTAAAAATCCTACGGTGCGAACATTTATCTCATAGGCCTTGGAATGTTGATAAAGGAAGATAAAATTGTTATCAAAATAAGTGCCATTAATCAACTCAAAATGTTTTTTTTTAAATTTTAATTGAACAAAATTTGACGCCAAAATCTTAATAATGTTTATATAGCTATATAATATGTAACCTATTTATAGTTTATATATAGTCCGATGACGACACGAATTTATAAGAGAACTTCTTAAGTTATAATGGAATTGATTTCGCCTTGTTGATGCATGTGAGGAATTTTTTAAGATCTAACAAGCTGTTTATGACAAAAAAATACACTCGTTGAACTTTGGCAAACCATTTATGCGGGAAATTCTCATGGTTTGATATTACGACACGCTCGTAAATTTCTTTTTATAAAAACAAACGCATTACTTTTTTAATAATTCAAATCCAACATAGATGTATTGCTCGTGGAAATCGAAAATGATCACTGACCATGACATCATAAAATTGAGAAGATCTTCATGGCTTTTTAAAAAAAATCGTTATGGTTTGGCTTTTCGGTGATAATAGGCATAAACCGTGTGTAACCATGAAAATATCATGATGACATTGTGCAGCCATGTTGTCATTGCTTATTATTTCACACCGTATATACATTACAACTTTGCTATAAAAAAGCGCTTGTTGAATAGATTCGATAGTTATTTTCTTTGAGTCAAGTTAAATGCATCGATGAGTTGTTGGTTTATTTTTTTATTTTTAACGAATTTCTAATCGGAGTCATCTAATCGGAAGTTTGGATCAAATTATATTAAGACGAGAATATCAATCCTTGAAATGCATTAAATTCACCGATATATCCCTTTAATTGGGTTTTCGAAGTGAATGCGAATCAGTTTTGGAACACAGTTAATTATTACACGTAGGTCTACATATCCTTAAGTGAGTAGTAATTAGAGAGATGCATTTTTTCAATCGTTGAATTCACTTGAGTCCATGTATAGTGTACGCTTGATAACCATTTACGCCGCGACGTGTATAAAGTGTTTTTTTGTTTTTGTTGTTGTTTTCGTTTGTGATAATTTCAATCTTTGTTTATTTTGTTGTTTTAGGAGGCAGACGGCCGAAGAGCGTGAAGCCGAGCGTCAGGCGGCCAATCGTTTCATGATGTCTCTTCAGGCGGAAGCCATCAGCAAAGGTATCTACGACACTCGCGACCCCTTGTGCATCAATAACGCCTCTTTGAACGCCCTGCAAAATATTCAACCCTGGGCCGATTCGGAGGCAGCGCGGGAGCGATCCAACTTCCTGTCCACGTCGTCGCTCACCTCACCTATATGCTAATTATTATAATAGAAGACGAATTTCCAAGAATTTTACCGTCAGAAACAGTATTAGTTGTAAGCATTCCAAATGATGGATGAATAAATGTCAATCTTGTGCCAGAAAATGTTTCGCCAAATACACGAGGCCTATGTGCAGTATGGAAGACTTACGTATTAAGGCGATTAAGGAACAAACTGGCCACTATATACAGTATGGACAACAATACGTAGAAACAATATTTCATTCTTCATCTTTATTAGCGATTTCCAAAGAGATTGTCTTTGAAGCTATAATTTAAAATGAAAAATTTCTGCAGGCGGCTATCTTTTATTGATTGCATGATCATCTATCTATGAGGGGGGATAAGGGGGAATCGGGGGGGGGGGAGGGAAATAGTGAGCGAGAGGTCTGATATTTTTTAGCTTTGTAAGTGATCAGTTCAAATCTACTTTTTTATCAAATAAAACTACTTAACCAACATAGGCTAGTTGATGTCTGTAGTCAAATCAATTGAAAATACATGTATCTAATTTCGCGCGACATGCTTGTAGCGTGTGTTTATAATTTTTTAAGAAAAGCGAAGAAGGGATGAAAACCAAAGATATTAAATCAACGTACAGCATGCAGTGCACGCATAAAAGCAGTAAACTTTCAAAATAACCATCGATTTCAATAATATACAGCGTATATAGTACAGGTCTAACCGATACTATTCTGAATACTGAAGATTTTTAATTTCAGAGTGTTCAAAAATTATAAGGTTTATTTTAAAGTCAATTTGGTTCATTTTGCGTCCGATTTCGAATAGAACGTCTCGCATTATTAAGTTTTATTTAAACGTCATGGCTGATATTTCTTCTCAACAGATCCTTTTCAAATTCAAAGTTGGACATTTAGATTTATCAGGTTGGAGCTACGTCGACTTTTTACGGTGCGTCAATTTTAACCACTCACTGGTTTCTTCAACTATTTTTTTTACAATTTATGTACATGTTCGCTAATGGCTAATTTACGCCTCAATGGTTTTTTTTATGATGCTTTGTATAGTTGTCCGCCATGTTGCAGCATCTATTTAGTTCAATTACATTATTTTATCGAAGTGTCATACAAATTCTAAAGTATATACATGTACATAATCATTACGTTCAGCTCATGGAAATTCCCCGGGATATTTAATTTGCTGTATTCCTACTTACAGTTCACGAATGATGGTGATTTGTCAGTTGTTCTTATAATAATATATTGCGGATACACCTTGCATTGTGTGTTATTTTGTAGGAACAAATCCACTAATTATTTTGTTCCTGTTTACTTTTGGGCGGACTCTCCTTATCACGTTTGATTGCAGTATAGGCATGCTTAATTCTGTTGCGGAACATAATGACAAGCACACGATTGTTACAATAGTTTGGAAAACAAAATACTAAATAGTTCTTACTAACGACACATCCGTATATTTTTTTTTACTTTTCATTGCATTTGACAAGACAGTTACCGTACCAGAATTATGAGCAATTATCACTTAACCTATGCGGTTATTATTAAGTCATTATTTGCGGTTGACTTACAGTATAATGTCACGTACTGTATTGACTAAGTGGTTTTATAGGCGAAGTACACACATGTGCATATGTAGGCCTACTGCACTAAAAACAGAATCGCTTCATCGTTTTGATTTCGCGTCCATGTGCTTCTTAATACACTGTGTAACGTACTACATGTATAATGTACTACTGCATGTTAGGATGTACATACTTTGGTGATCGATAGTATGGCAAACATTCGCTATGACACTTTAACTATAGAACCTCGCGCTCATAGTTTGTAATAGGGTTTTTGTTTTAATACAGTTTAGACAGGAAGTACAATTGTACGCGAATTCGGCATAAAAATACACTTTAAAATAAACTTGCTAGGAAAACGCACAAATGTGCATCGTTACAAATTTTAGAATGCCATAAGCAATTGACATTCCAACAGCTGGGAGCTTTTCAAAGAAAATACCATTAAGTCACTCGATTAGTTTGACACGGTTATGTTTAAGTGCGATCATTATTCCGGCATATTTCTAGTTTTAAAATGCTGAAGGAATTCAAAACGCCATAAATTTTTTTTATCAAGAATTAATCCATTTAAAAATGTCACATTCATTTTATAGGACAATTTGTCATGCATCCACAATTGGGGAGAATTTTTTTTAAAACAATTAGTAAGCTGCGATGATGTTAAACATAAACTGTAAGATAAAAAGCATCCATGCATGCAGTATTTAGACAAGCGTGAACTTCGTATTAAAATCTCTTTCAAATGTTCATGACTTAAAACAAACATTTTTGTGCGTGCAACGGATGATATCGGTGTTAAAATCATTTTCTTAAGAAACTGAAAAGAGCAATGGGGTTCAATAGCAATTCAACGCTATCTTAAAAAAATGAAAAAACTGTTAGCAGCTGAGTTTGGTTAATTCGCATAATTATTCTAAATTGCCTTTTATTAGGTAAGAATGTTTATTGCTGTTTTATTTTTCCATTTATATGAGAAACTTAAGAAACAAGATTATAAGCACATTACAGCGGGCATAAAAGCATTTTAGGATGCAATATAAATTGTTTTGTAAAAAAAAAAGGTTGTTTGGAGTTTGTACTGGTATTATTTCGGCGAGTGATATGGGTCGAATGGTCAGTGCATTTATAATAAGCTCGATCTGTTCTTTTTTTGAGCGTGTGTGTGTTTTGTTTTAAGTTTAAAACGAAGAAGAAAATATTGACGAAAAAATCAAAACACTCAAAATTTAGTTTGCTTTAAATTAATTGTCTAATATGCAAATGATAATACTCATCGATATTATTTCGTCTATTAAAATCAAAATCGGGTTGGTTTCAAATAATTTATGATCAATTGGTTCTGAGGATAAATTTAAAAAAATGTTTTGCCAAAAATGGACGCGCGCAATAATAAGGGGCTGCCCTCAAAGTACATCCATCAACAAGTCGATTTTTTAATAATGCCCCTACCCTCTATAGACTATAGTCCATATCGTCCGAATTGGACAACTCTCACCTCGTTCTGTGCTATAGAAATACTTCACGCAGATATTGACGTCTTTAGTTTATTTATTTTGACAAAAAGCCTGCCATTTTGAGTAGAATAATTACCTAAAACTGATGTCATAATGTTCCTAAATGTCAAATGGCATATCAATTATCATTCTAAAATAATGTCTCATTTCCAAATAACAAAGTGTCATTAAATGAAAACGATTTACCAACAAATAACGCCTCTTTATGGAAAATACGTTATATTTAGGTAGTATTTATTAACGAGGTGGGCATGGGGGTGGACGACGCAATCGCCACTCGCCACAGGTGTCGAATCAGTTAAAAAATGTGGCAATGTGACTGCCATTTTCCACTACAGCCCATGAGCTTTGTGATTGTTTTCGAAAAGACGTAGGCCTATGATTATTTTTTCTTAATTTTTTTTTAAAAAAGTAAAGGTATGTTCGAAAAACGCAGATTCTGTATAAAAATGATGACGAAGCCTGGTGGACTTGTATGTTTTATAAAAGGAGCTGACCACTCAATTTTAGAGATAAAAAATGGTCAATGTGTAGGAACCCTTCCTCCTCTCACATCGGAAGCCCTTAAAGGACGGCTCCAAAATACCACTTTTAAAATTAAAACAGTGATGATTTTAAATAGGATATGGAATTCTCGAAATTTCGTCTAATTTCCGGCTTCCAACGATCATTACGGCGCTATACAGTGGAGTACATTTGTAACTTCATTAAACTGACGCGTGAGGCCAGGATAGTTAACCGATCGCCATGTTTCTACTCTTTTAATTTGCTTTAAAATATCAAATCGCTGAGTGTATAGGTGGCGTCACCGTCGTTCAAATAAATCGGCTTCAATTTTCCATATGAATCAATTTATAAAAGCTTATGTTGCTCCGAGTTTTTTGTTTGATCTTTGTGCGGAAAAGCGTGAATTACGAGTCTGGATTTTACTCGACGGTAAGTCGATTTCATCTAAAGTTTTGAATTTATCGAATCGTTTAAAAGATAACTTGGCAATAATTCTGATAATGATTTGGTGAATTCCTCGGTATTAACCAGAAACTACACTACACTATATGCTTTTCGCTGGTGTTTATTATATCAGTGAGTCTGGTGTACAGTACGAGTCGATCATCTTTGTAAACAAATAACTTTTTCCATGGCAACGAATCAAGGCGATACACAATTACACATGCAGTGGCGTATTTGCAATGATATAATCTTAGATCATAAGTGCGGCTGACGCAATATTATTGCTTGCTTAATGTGAATGAATGTGCTTGGGAATGTACAGCAAAGTACATTGTACGTAAGGAGTGTTCAGAGAACGAGCGCGTCAAAATATGGCGCCATGTGTACACGATCTCGCAATTTCAAACAGTCCTTATCATGCTTTCATAAATAAATGACCTTTAAAAATGCGGAGGAAAAAATAAGTCGAGACCATATTTATCTCGAGTCGCTCTGTTTTTCCCCTTCTTACGTGTATATAATGTAATGTATCGGTTGCATTGAACGTAATCCACCGGTTTGGCACCGTATACATGTACATGTACACGTATGTACTTTCATATCCGTACGAAATTAGGGCTAATCTTAAGTATGAGCACTGGTTGTAAATGTACTGTATAACACGTATCGTGCGCTCTAAACATGTACATGTAACTATTATTAAGTGCACGAATAGTGCTGTTCCTATCTGAATTGTAATGCTCAAGTGCATCACTTTTGTATATACATTGTATATGAAGGCTTGATTTGTACATATGTTTTTTTAACTATTGAATCGGCTTCCTTCTCATTGGTACTACATGTATATGGTTTCAGTGCACACTCATTTCTTGTATTTGTATATAATATATATGCTGTATATGTTTAAGTGATCTTGTTTTGGATTTTACGTGTGTCCATTTTGTGGCAATTATATTCGCAACAATAAAACTTGTATTTTCCAAGGTTTGAATGGAATAAAAGTGCCACGCTTAAAACATTGTACGAATAGATTTTTACTTAGTGAAGTAACGATATTCAGACATTTCAATCAGTTACGGAATGTATTTTATAGGAATTACAGCAGAAACTGCATAATTTGAGGTACTAAAAATATGCCTTGCGTCAACAGTTATGTTAAAATGATTTTTCGATTCATGATAATGGAAAAGGTTGAAATAAAAAGTGTTGTAGATACTCATTGTATGATTTGTATCAGCAACCTTGTATAATACCGGCTGTAAATTTTACCCATTTCAAGTGAAATATACTTTTGGATACTGTCTCCGAAATAGCTGCCCAACGCATTCTATCACGTGTTCCACAGTGTACTGTACATGTGTTGCAAACGTTGACGTTTATATTATTTAAACCTATGGAGTTATCACTCTTTACAACCAGCCCTTTAGTTTAGGATTTACATGTAAGTCCACTATATCATTTAAGGTAACTCGCATTGAAAATGTGACACCTGGATTCCAATGTTCTAACTTCATCTTAAATTCACCTCCTAAAATCCTTACTATGTTTGCATTGTTTATAAGCATTGTTAACATTGACAGCTGCAAACACATTCATATATTTCCTGTTTTGTCATTCTATTTTTTCTAAAGATCCCACCAGAAAATGTACGTTTGATTGAAAATGTTACAAGTACACGTGACACCCCTTATGGTTATGATGAACGTGTGGACTAATTTCTGTTTTTTTTTGTTTAGCTTAAAGTGTTACTTCTAGTAGTTGTGTCACTTCGTTTGGTACCATTTCGAAATTAAGTGAATTGGTGGAAAAAAAATTCTGGAATTGAACTTTTCATCGTGCTGATGGGTGAAGTGATTGGTTTGCATGCATATCCTCGGAGACTGGACCACTAATATGCCAGGTAAGAAACCAATATCTACAAATATCGCAGAATATAATAATACATAAGAATATGGTGATGATAAGGTATCAGCAAGTTTTAAAGCAAAATTTGGAATTAAAAAAAAAGACTGAATGAGTGATGTCTCAATCGATAAAACCAACCTCTTGGATCGTAAGAGCATTTCCTCCAAGAATGGATCTGAACCAATCTGCGTTCCTTCATGCAAAATAATATTACTGCTGGCATCCATGCATGAATCTTAAACATCTGAATGAAGGGTAAATCCTATAAATAAGAGCGTTTCTTGGGTATTGTAAATCGTAAATCTTCCCAGACAGGCGTTCTTCTCGTTGCTTTAGGCGACACGAGGTGTCAGCGTCCTTATTTTTAGTGTTTTCAAAATATATCGATCAGTATACACATACATATACTTATGTAGTAGAACCGTATGTATATTGCCTCTGCGCAATTGACATTCGTAAGCGTCCATCATGTGTTTATTGCATGTAACTCTGCTTAGTTTTTTTAGTCCTGTAGGTTAATAGCCAGAGCTTATTGGCTGACAATGCCCATGGTCAAACTGGAAAACCTCGTCTGTCCATTATTTTATAAAGTATAGTTTAATTAGGCTCATCATATTTCTTTATTCGAATTACAGTTTAGTTTTATAGTACATCGGTCTCTCGCATTGCCCTCCGCATGTACGTACATGTATTTGGTTAGCTTACTTCCGACCACCAGAATTGCACACGGGCATGATGGAGTTTTAATGCGTGCATGTCGGTTTACCCGTAGCATTCGGAGGAACAAAACGCGTACCCCTTGTAATAGTGGAATTACTCGCATAAGATCGTCATTTTACATCACAATTAATTTAGGATCTAACACGTCAGTCAACGAAAGTTTCCTAATTCGAGTAGGTAAATCCCGAGTAATTACGCTATCACAATTGATTGATCTTGTTCTTACGAAAGAGCCGTTCAACAATCTCTCGGGAGACAGGAAACAAATTAGCAGCGCATCACGGGGATGCCTTTTGTCTCTCTCCTTATACCCTCCTTTATAACCCCCCTCTCCTCTCTCCTCTCTCAATCCCCCCTATTCTTTTAGCAATCTTTTAAATTTGGTTGCGCTTTTAATTCATCAAATGTCAGCTTCTAGCAAAATTGCATCTGACACATTAAACAGATATCTGCTCAATGTTTTTCAACTATATTATCTCATGCGCTTGTCTAGAAGTATATACATGTACTTGTACGCACGCAATATGCAGTACAGTACGATGCACGTGAATCTTATGTTGGGCTTATACCTGAAGCTGACAATTTAGACTGTCGAACGCACGATTGAAGTATCTCGTATACTGCGGGACTGCATATAGACTGCGTGCACATTCTACAACGTATACTGCGTGTGTCTGTCCCTCGGATTCCGAAATCTATCTTTCTTATCTATATACAACCAGCCATTGATTTCACTCTTGGGTACGCTGCATAACTTTCAAATATTGAGAGGAAGGCTTTTCACGTGGATATTGATGTGTGTCTACATGTATATATGAACGCGAATCTGTAAATGATATTTAATTCACATCCGTTCACCCGCTGCAGATTGTTATAAAAATGGCTTCCAATTTTTAATTTTTTCTTCAATTAATGCTAAATAAATATTTTTTTATAAAAAAAAATTAATAATGGCTCAGTGTTGAATAATGTAATTCGGCATTTTGTCAGGCTGACATTACTTCCCACGTTGTATAACGAAATACAGTGTACTTGGTAACTATACTAAACTGGTACGCAACATACGTTGCATTCCATAATTAAAAGGTGCCAAACCATAATGTGTTAAGTGCCAAAAAACAAAAACCTTTTCAGGAGAGGGTAAAAAACTAAATATAGTTTCGCGAAAAATGCAGATAGCAATAATTTGATTTCGTCCAAGCGCTGTACACAACCTATGTTAAATTTCAAATACGGAAACCAAGGGCTTTCCAAAGACGGTGTTTGTGCCAAACACATTAGCACTAACATTACACCATTGGCACCCTTCAATTATTAGAAATGTATTTAATATCCGTTTAGTGCGAAGGATTTTCAATTCGTCACTATGGA
Source organism: Rossiulus vilnensis (assembly GCA_034700785.1). NCBI lineage: Eukaryota > Metazoa > Arthropoda > Diplopoda > Julida > Julidae > Rossiulus > Rossiulus vilnensis. The sequence continues at coordinate 2,132 of JAQIXS010000607.1, read as the reverse complement.
AGCGACACACCAATTTCAATCAAGAAGTGCATCGAATGAATGTTTATTATTTAATAATATTTTTATTATTATTAAATAGTGAGTAGCGAGATTAATTTAGACGGTGATAAAACCTTAAAAACATTGTAAACCCAAGCCCTCGGTTAATACCATATACACTGTGCGTGTACTATGTAGACGTATACTTCAGTCTGCCATCATGTAACGTGTTACGATTTAATAGTATATACAATATATATTAATTTAACGTTTACGAGTTAGCGGTTTGTTTGTTGTGAGTTGTTGTTGTTGCTCAGTGTTTGGATGTATATATACGTCTCTTAAATGCTGTTTTAAGAAGGGGAATGGCCGCATGGTTTTCGGTGTTGTTTGGGTTGCCATTAACGAGATGAATATTGAAAGGGCTTAGGGGGGCGTGCGCGTTGGTGCCGAGCTCTCTTTCGGAGTGTGTTTATTATCACGGACAATTTAATTTAGTCCGTCCTTGTCAGTCAATCATTTCGTTCGTTGTCAGGAGAATAATTTGATCACGTTACGTATAAATACATTAAGTTAGCATTTAGACCGGGATGCGCGCGAGATGAAAAATTGTAGGCTGCAATTAATTGGCTTATTTCTGCAAAATAATAAGAAGACATCCCATTAAATGGCAATCAAGTGGGATTACAACGTGAAAAATGAGAGAAAGTTCGCCGCTGCTGGCAATGGGAGAGCCGTTTTGATAAACTCCATGTGGACCATTAAAAGGAATATTGATGGCAACAGACAACAATCATCCTGCCCTATACGTGTATGTAGCTCTTTCTCTCTCTATCTCTCTCATATATAACAACATAACACCACCAGAGACACACACACACACAACACACACTGACTGCTCACTCGATCCCCGTATACTTTAGTGTGGGAACTGTTCTCATTTGCCGAATGGTTCGTAAGGGGGCCGCCATGCCAACGCCATGTTGGACGTGTGACGTTAAGATGGCAATGGGCCGCGTGTCTAGCGCTTAGGGGAGTCGCGATGGCCACGTAAGGGGAGACAATCGGGATAGGCGGCGCACGTGCCTAGCGAGTAACTCGATACCTGGTTAGGATATCTCTCGTTTTTGTCTGTCAATCTAAGTGTAGACTCACGCTGCGTTTTAATCCATTTCGGACTCTTGGGGCTCAACTCGCAATGCTGCGTGTCTCGAATTTAACGAGTGTGGCGCCGCCTATGCACGATGTACACTTTCATAGTCAGTAGGCTACCAATCTCATCAAAGTGAATGCTTTTAAGATTTAATCACCGCGTATTGTTAACAACTCGTTTTAAACAAGCGTGCCCTTTTAAGCGCATTTTTCAGGAATCTTTCCATTTAAAACTCATGTTCATTCCAGTTTTTTTTTTTTACATATTTTGCATGATTGATGAATGTGGAGATTAGCAATTATCAGATTATGGTATAAGCTTGTGTAAACATACAGAACGGTGTCAGAAAATATACTGAACGTGTGCATGCTTAACTCGGGGATCCTCAACCTTGCACTGGACTCTAGGAAAAATCCTTGGAGGGGGAGGGGAAGGGCGGTTGCTTACCTTTTTTTTTTTTTTTGGTGTGGACTCCTTTGGGAGCGTCCTCGAATGACGTCACAGAAATTTCCAATTCAGTTCAATTTACCAGTTCAACTCAGTACCGATCCGAATGTGCTCTCGGAGTTCCATAAGCTGGTTGGAATGAAAGTTTCTACCACCTCGGTGGTTTCGTTTAAATATTCTCTCCACCAAAGTACAATTACCTGATAAGGTAAATTTTTCAAAGAGCCCCAATGCTTTGAGCCTCCCGTCTTGATCGCAAGGTCTCTCATTGTAGATCCTAGATCACTTGATCATTTGGGTGATGCTCTCCTTTCGCTGAAAACTGAATCAATTAAAATTAAGAATCTGAATTATTTTTTGTCAATTCCTTCATCCGCCTTTTCCCCCACCTCCTCCACGTTGTTCGATTTCTCATAAATCCTGTAGTTGATTGTATACAGTCGTGCAATGTGAATAGACTATACGTGTGTGTGTTCAATTCAATTCAATTCAATTCAACTCAGTACCCTACAGTCAGCAACTAAATGCCATATGGTAGGGGGGTCAAGCCCAC
>JAQIXS010000606.1:0-42385 GCA_034700785.1 Rossiulus vilnensis | reverse complement strand
TCGAATTAGGTAGAGAGGTAATGCCTATTCCATTTCTCTTAATTCCGTGTCGAAATGCTGACTTAAGTACGACTTTAATTGGTCGTAAAAAAAGCGAAAATGTGAGTTGAGTAAAGCGTGGAGCCTTAATTTGTCTCCTAAATTATTCCTAAATTTATGATAATTTCTTTTTTCGCTGCGCCCAACAAGGATTTCCCGGCTTTAAAACGAACCTTGTTATTGTTATTACTTTTTATTATTATTAGGGAGAAAATAGAGAAAATTAGCATAACAATAGGAGTAGAGGGGGATGGGGATTTAGGGGATGGGGGAAATTATATTGTAGTTTAAATAACTTCCTTAATGCCCTCATAGCGAGGAGAAAATGGGCTTTAAATGGCTGTTTTAGTGGATTGAAAACGGGGGCCGTTCATAAATGAATTCGAAGAAAATGGCGAAATTTTGTAACAGGATAATTCTACAAAATAAATTTTGGAAGTTTTTTAAACATTTTTTTGTGTGTGAGAAATAGAGCAAAACAGGCTATTCTGTAAAATGAATTTATTTTATTGAATTAAAAACGAGGATCGCTCATAAAACTAGGGGTAATGAATAGAATTAAAATTAACTTTCTTACAGTAAACCTTTCTTAAAACGTGTATTTCAATTTACCAGATACGTTTTTTTTTCTGTGTAATTCTGTAAAAAATTAATTGAAGGGTGCCGAACCATAACGTAATAAACGCCGAAAAATCAACTTTCAGGAGAAAGGAAAAAAATACTTTCTTTAAAAATATAGATAGGCCAAGCGCTGATCTGATTTCAGGGAAACAGAAGTTAACTAGAATGTCCTTCCCATATATACAGGTAGAAGTAAGTGGTTTATTTTGGTTAAAAATACTCGGTCCAAGATATTCATCCCAGTTATAGAGGTTATACCTTTTATCCAAGGCCCATTTGTCCCTGTTCGACTGTATTAGTTTTATGTTAAATAACATTAAAATTATGCAACTTTAGTGATTTTCTAATTATTTTGATTTAGATTTAGAAAGTACTCAGTGTAATTTATATAGGTTTGTACGTAAAAACGTTTCGTTATACAGCCAACTTTCCAGGAGCCCATCTAGACCGTTAAGCCAGGTATGCGTGTGTTAAAGCTGAAAGAACCTATTTTGGAGGGGTAGGATACTTACGACGTTATGGTTTGGCGTCCTTCAATTTAAACGTATAACACGGACTCGATTCTCAAAACACGTTTCCGTTGCATTACCAAAATTCATTCCGATTAGTAGATCCGAACAGAACAATTAAGCCTGCAGACTACCATTATTTTCAATTAGGATTCTCCTCCACCTACATGTACATGATGAATACATGTATTTCTCTGGTATAATCGTTTTGTTGAGAAGCTCTAGTCGAGTTGGCGGAAACGTGTATTCAGCCACCGGAAGTGGGGTAAGCTCATGGCGTCCATGTTTCAATGAAATCGGTCCCTTTTTGTTTTCATTCTCAGGCTCGTTTAAAAAGCTCTTTTGTAGGCCTAACGAAAGGCCAGGAATATTCATATTGAGTGAGAAGAGAGAAAGAGAAGAGAAAAGATTTATCTTCCATAAACACATTTCCATAGGGCAATAAATGAGCTAAGACCTCCTCGCAGCTTCCTCTGATAATAAACGCACAAATGGGCTTATCTGACTCGCGCCATTTTCTTTCCTGAGTTGACAGAAAACAGATACCGAAAACCGCGCTGAACACGACGGCGCTTCGGCCGGGGGACGTCCGCAAAATAACTCGCTTGAGATTCTGCACTTCCGGCCATCCGTTTCCGTTTCACGGCCGAATTAAACTTGCAAAAAATGCATTGGAATCTGCTGGGAGGTCGGCGTTCCTTCCGTTTTCGATCCGAATGAGCGGTTCGAATTCGGATTTTTTTACGTCGTTTGCAAATTTAACATTTTTCGGTTCTTTTGAGATGACCACTGAGCGAATATCAGCCCGTTTTGGGGGCGTGAAGGGTGCCCGAAATTTGAGACCCTTAAATGATGTACATGCGTCTACAGGGTGTGCCAAAAGGCACGAAACTGTTTGTGCAGGTCAAGCTAGCCTTTGGTTATTCGTTAGAATGAGTTGGGTCATGCACCAATGGTTCCATCCGGGGCCTCCTATTGGCATTGAAGGTTTTGAAAATGTAATTGAATTGGCATTAATATTTATTTTAATCACTTGGGTCTGAAAACCAATGGTAGCTATACAGGGTGTCTTGAAGGCCAGTGAAGTTCCTGAAGAGATCGTTAAATAAACATTAGGGTTATTTATTTCTATGACATGAATTTAAAATCAACCAACTCTTGATATGCATAGTGTTCGCGTGTCATTACAGATGTTAGTAAAAATGTGTAGGTTTTCAAAAATCAAATAAAAACAAGTCATTAAAAAGTAATTAAATTCGCATTAAGGTGTTATGATCATTTAGGGCTTGAACTCAAATTACAACTGTGCAACGGGTGCGAAAATAGGGTGTCTTAAGATCATTGACGTACTGAATTAGCATAAAAGTAAATTATTTTAATGACTTAATGCTGAAAAAAGGTGTCTTAGGGTCATTTAGGTCTCTTAGAAGCCATCAAACTAGTGATAAGATCATTTATTTGTACCATTTCGGTTCAAACATGAAACAGTTTAGAAAAACCAACATTTAAACAAATATTACAGTTCAAATAACTTCTTGAAACCAATTAACTAAATTAAATGTAGATGATACAGATTTTGGATTTGTTTAAAAAATATTCAAATAGGTATTATGATCTAATTTTGGTTATTTTTTTAAGTTTATACATTTTTTTCCCTAAATGCTTCTTAGCAAAATGAAACACATTTCTTCATTGGGGGTGTCTATGAAATTTGCTTCTAATTTCGTGATTGATTCTTTGAAGCCATGATGAAATCGATTTCCCAGCTTTGTTTTCGACGTTCTATTTGATGAGTAAGTAATGAGAAATCATTCATTTTTTTGTCCACCCATACTGTCGCGCCCACTGGACAGAAGAATGCCAAAAGTATGGTCGTTGTCCATTCTTGACCACAAAGTGGACACTTCAGAGTAGTTTCAAGTCGAACTTTTCTTACTTCTTTGCAGTGATGTCCAAAAAGTCCTTGCATACAGGGTGTTCAAACAGTGTTAAGAAAATGGATTAGGTTATTGGACTGCCTTAAATGGTTTCTTAGTGTTAAAAAATGTTAATTAATGTTCAACTATGGTATTGATTCCCCTCTCCATTCGTATGTGTATTATTTTTGCATGAAATTAACAATGACTTTTGGTACATCCAACATCGCAGATGATACAGGGTGCCCTCTTGGCTCTTGAATTTTCCATCAATGTTATTTAAGTCATATTCTTTCCAGACGTTTTGAGCACATCTTTTTGTGTATGTAATTATCGATGATATTTGGAATGTTCTGCATTAAAAATAATGGATGTGATCTCTAGGATTCCTTGAATTTTCCATCAAAATTTTCCCAGTGGAATTGTTGAGCACCAATATTTTTGTGTGAAGTAAGCAGTGCCTTTAGGACATCCTATAGTCAAAGGGATGTCCTCTGAGGATTTCTTGAATTTGCCATTAATATTTCCCGGATTTTAACCAGGATTTTTAATCTTGAAATTAATGCTTGAAATTAATCAGGTCCACTTGGATTCCTTAAACTTTCCATTAACATTTTGATTTTTTTTCCAGGATTTTTAAGCACGGGTGACGATGTGTCCCCGGGTAATTACGGCCTGCTTGACCAGGTGCTCGCTCTCCAGTGGGTCAAGCGCAACATCGAACGTTTCGACGGTGACCCCAACAACGTGGCCATATTTGGGAACAGCGCAGGTGGCGCCAGCGTCTCCTTCCATCTTTTGTCTCCTTTATCAGCAGGTGAGAAACACACCATCATCCATCATCTTTTTTTTTAATTTCCACCCTTGACGTTTAATCGTTGCTGATGATGTTTCAGATGCATCTCTTTCTCAGTTCTATCTCTATGCTGTAATATTTTTATTTTTATTTTTTGTGTCATTAGGCTTATTTTCGACGGCCATTGCCCAGAGCGGCTGCGCCAACGCCCCCTGGGCCATCCAGCACCAACCCTTGACCTTCGCGGTCAAGCTGGCCAAGAACCTGGGCTGCCCCCAGGAGCCAACTTCCGACCTCGTCGACTGCCTAAGGACCTGTTCAGCTGATCTTATCCTCCGGAAGTCCTCCCTGGCGGTGAGTGTCACAGTTTTGGACATTTCATTTTTTTAAAAGAAAGATCATCTATTAATTGATCTATAAAAATCCGATTTAACAGAAAATGTAGTTACATTGACTTTTGAATCGATAAATCTAGTCTTAAAAATCTGTTTTTCGACCAATCATATAGCATGAATATCGCATAGCGGATGTGACGTCACGCAAATCTTAAGTTACTGATTGCTTAAGTTAGGTCAGCTTTGGTAATGTCAGTTTAGGCCTGGTAATTTCGATAAATCGATTTTTGAACAGATCGATAAATGAATTCTTAGATATGCTAATCGAATGGTCATTGAAACTCTTGCAATCAATTCTGAAACTATTTTTGGAGGAAGGAGGGTTGTTTAATCAACAGTTAAAAATCTATGGTTAGAGGTTAAAAATCGATTAATGTGTCGACAATCGATTCAACGGGCTTCAAAATAATACTCGAGTTACATTAACTAATCAACCCTTAAGTAAAATCAGTTGATCTTTTTAACCTTAATCGATTTTTAGAAGAAGACATGTTATTCAACTTTTGTGATCTATTTTTGGAAAGAAATATGGATTAATCGACTCTCAGAACCGTTTTCACAAGAATTATTGGCTAGTCGATATTTTAAAAGGTACAAAACAATGTATTCGATTCTCAGAAAAACAGATTTTTTGGAAGCAACTCTGGATAAAACTCTTCAAATATATCTTTTGGAGAAATCACGTCAATTATTTATTTCCTCGAAAGCTATTTTGGGAGGAAGCACAGACAATCAATCGACTTTATCAACCATTTTTTTGTGAGAAAATAACGACCACATGTAGGCCTATAGTCCCATTACAAATAGAATATGCTGAGCCAGAACCAATCGGAGAAATTGAGTTTATAGATTATGCCTTCCAGCATAGTGAAAGCCGCGCGATGCCCAAAGGATGGAAAATGCGTCAATGGAACAGGAAAAGATTAATCGCAAAATGAGTTATTTCATTTTATTGGTCCATTATATTCTAGTTTTGAACGCATATGGAATTTCAATTCTGGGAAGAATGAATTACGCCATCTTTGAAACATTGCGTTTGACGCGTTCTGTAACCATGGCAACCGTGGAACGCACGCGGCGCGGTGCTCCAAATTCGAACGTCTCGTTCCACATTCGAAATTTTCCAAAATCAAAGATGTCCACCTCTTTAAAAACCTTTCTGTTCAGTTTTTAAAAGAAAAAGCGATCGTTAATCGTGAAATGAGCGTTTGTCCATACGCTTTCTGTCACCGATACAAGGAGAAGCCCGTGTTTGGATGTCCCTGAATCGGTAAGAGAAATCAGCGAGCGAACAAGCGGCGTGGCGCCAATATCGAGCAACTTGCAACGTAAGTCAGATATATCTGTAGCTGAGGTTCAAAGATTTCGTTTCCCCTCGAGCGGATGGCCAATGCGATCAATTTGAAATCGTTCGGTTAAATCACGACCCTAAAAATGATTTCTCTCCGGCGTAACTTGGGTGTTGCTCGTCGGCTAGACTGGTTTTGACTCTCGCGACCCCCGTAATTAACTGGCATGGAGTTTTAATTCGAGGGTCATTTGTCTGATCGTGAATCATTTTCAATACGCTATCTGCGGGAACCCCTAATTATAACGATGGAGAGCGTTACTCGTTATTGCGGAAAAGGGATTTTCAGGAAGCCATTATTCCGACTTAATTACTCTCCACTCTCGATGCTCACACTTCATTCGCTCGCCGACATTACTGCCGCTCCCAAGGCTGGAGCGCCGCGGCGGCTTCCGCTGAGGGCGCCACCGCTTATTTGTAAATACACAGCTCCTCGTGTCCAAGATCTGGCCCAATTCCACTAAACTCTAAACATATTTTTCACAAGTTAAAAGTGTATGGCTTTGTAAGTTGAATGACAACTTGTATATAATTTGCAGTTTCGTACAAGTGACGTCACGAAGATACAAGTACGACGTGTATTTTCATGATGTCACCTGTAAGAAATTGCAAATAATTACAAGTTGTGCTTCGTCATTGGTGGAATATCATTCTAAAAGTTCGTGTTACTAGGCCTGCTAATTCTGACTTGTACTTAATTTACAGGGTATCTGAACCCTTGTAGGAATTTGGCTACAGGTCATTTGCAAATTTGTATTACATTGTACTAATACTTAAGTGGAAGGCGCCATTCGTAACTTTATGAAACAGTACTTGTAACTTGTAAGGTACGAGTGAATAACATTGTGTAAGATTTTTGTTTGTGGAAAGCATTATCTTGTACCTATTACTGCACATCTCTACAAGTACAAATCCAGAACGTTTGTGGAATAAGGTCCTAGGCCCTAAATGTGTTAAATTACCAAAATTGTGTTAAGACTGAGCCGAAAGGATGCCCACCATGCAAAAATAAGCCACTTTTTGCCGTGTAGAATTGGCCATCCACTAGGTCTGAGTTATTTCTTATAATTCGAAAATATCCTGTTTATTTATAAAATATTTTTTTTTTAAAAACTTGAAAACAAAAAAAACATTTTTCCCCGAGAAGTGGTTGTATAGCCTAGTTTTTTTAATTATTCAATTTGTCATAAATATACAAGTAATAAAAATAACTCAAATCCTAGTGGACGGCCAATTCTACTCGAGAGAAGATAAATTTAGCAATTATAATATACATTTGAAGCAAAAATGTCCTAAGCTATACATAACTCTGTTTAAAGTACTATATGTTAAAAATTCTTAAAAAGTTGCGAGTCCTTGAAAAGTCATTGATTGTGCGGCCTGTTAAAAAGTCAACTGTCACACAATTGTTTTTCAAATTCTTTCACTCTAAATAATTTTTCAACAGTTTCTTTGTTGAAAGTTGCGAATTAACGTTCATTTACCATATTTACTTAGCTTCCACATTTCCCCTAATTTATTCGCAGCTACTTTTTTAATCAGATGTAAATTCGTGAAACTTGAGTTGTTTTCGAAATGTACCGTTGTGCGAGTTCATGCAGTATTTATGGCCATCTTTAAGGGTTTTCTGTAATTTCGGAGTTTCTCAAATGCTCTTAAGAGCGTAATCCCCTTTTTGGAGCAAACTCTCTCTCTCTCTTTCTCTAGCGACACACGATGTTCTCACACAAGTGCCGAGTGCTTTCTTAATTACAATCGCATTTCCTTGTTTGCTTTCAACTCCAATAAACAAAAATAAAAATAAGTCGATTTATGAGAAAGACGAGGATGACATGACGTACTCAGAAATATAGAAAGATCTAGGAAAATTCGTTTCAGTAGGGGCCGTCCATAAAAGACGTCGGAGGTAAAATCGTGATCAAATTTCAGTCAATTTTTGTCACAAATTAGACGCTGAATATATCAAACTTTCAACGATTAAAAGCATTGACTTCGCTATACAGCCGCTCTTTCTAGGACGCTTTGCTTAACGGCCTTTTGTTTTATGGGCGGCCGTTTTATGTCCTTGTTTCATTTTACCGTCAAAAATAATGAAACCTGGTATCTGCTAACGTGAATTTGAAAGTACGTGAGTTTTTGAGGTGTATGAAAGCTTTTAGGTCACTAGAAGTGGTCACCCACTTTTTCCACCTTTTAATGGTGTAACCCTGGCCATCTTGTTCCATAGAAATGAGCTACTGAAAATTTATTTAAAATTTTCTGCATAGTTAAAGTGAATTTATCATTTGAGAGCTAACTTCAGCTAAGGCCAGTGACAGTAATGGTGTCACGCGAAATATGATACCATTCAAAATATTTGTTAGAATTTTTAATTTTCTTTCGGTTTTTTTAAATCTATGTAATAAAATATTAGTTTGAAATAAAATAAAATTTTAATTGATGCATTTTAAACCAACAACTTAAGTGATTTTCTTATATTGTAATTTGAAGCCTATCCTCTATAATTAATATAGGTTTTATGTAAAAACATGTTTTGCTATACAGCATTTCGCTTTATAGCGAACTTTTCTGGGACCTTTCTAGGTCCCAGAAAAGTTTTAATTTCATACAGCTGAAGAAATTATAGAAGGATCGATGACATTGCAGTCAAATTTGCTCTGAAAGTTTGACATTAAATGTGCATAGGCCTAACCTTCGATAAACTAAATCAACTATGTGTTATCAGTACAACTAATTTAGATCAATTAATTCAGTCATTTGGGAGATTTACCAAATATGAGTTAAATTTTGCCTAAATAATTGACGCATGCGTGTGATTCAACTAAAAACTTTCCACCAAATAAATCAGTGGTGTATAATCAGACTACCTAATTAGCTTTAATTAATATTTGACACTGATTTTTAATGCCATTACATCTCTTAATAAGGTCATACAAGGATCAAAATTAATTCGTAATAGAAATAACATTTTGGTAGTTAGGTATAAATAAACAACAATAAGCATCATTCAATAAACATTCATTAGCTGTTTCAACAAGTTTCAAATATCAGTTACACAATTAATTATGACTGTTTTGTATTTTTATTTCTAACGGTTAATTTGTAATTTCCATTTTTGCTTTATTGTCTAAGTCCAATTTAAGAAGTTAATCATATTGTGTAATGCATATTCCCATATTCGTAGTTTAGAGAGCTTTATTTCTAGCTGTGGGTTTATTGTTATTATTAAAGTGATAGTTAGGGATAATTACACTATCTATGTTGTTTAATTTTCATTTGACCAAATTTCAGGGGCCCAGTTGCCTTTTCGAACGTCCCCTAAACATTTTTCGCCATATTAATTAATGTAACGTACACGAAGGCAGTCGTTATAAAGGGCCCGTTATGACGCTTCGTTAAGCCTCGCTTCTGCTGCTCCAGCTGCATTTAATTAAACGTTATTGCGTTAAATTGCTGTAATTATAAGCAAAATCGCCTCAGGATTTTCATAACAAGAACTGCATTGCGACCGTGGACCGGAAGTGCGGCGGGCGAAGCAGACGCCATTTTGGGCGTGGTGCTGCCCCTTAACGTCGGCTTGTAGACCAGTAAATAACAAATGCATTCAGAAAAATAGTTTTGAAAACATAACCCAAATTTTGTGGAAATATTGTAGAGAATGTTAAAAAAAGAATAAGAAGAGCATATAATACTGTTAGTATTCTCTGCAAAATTTTATCTATTTCATAGGGCTTTAATATTGCAATATATCTAATATCCCATTTTATGCCTTCAAAATGTCAGACAAATTTTAAGTTTTCGGAAATGTAATCATACCAACCCCATTCTTAGGGATTACTGATGCATTACATTAGTGTAAATTAATTTGGGCATTTTATGACGTATGTTTTGCATTGTTTTGTTTCAACTATTTGTTCACTCAAAAATATATACATGTAGGCTACTGTATATTCGAATTGTTTTATTTTGCAAACGCTTGTTAACAAGAGCACTATTGCAGGTTACATGAAAGGTTAGATAACCTGGATTCCCTCTAACCACGAGTTAACCTATACGTTTAATTGGTTTTTTCTTGCACTATTAATATAAAACATTTTAAATCCGAATGAAGGGCAAAGTGTAACAATTCATTAAATTTAATACCATTATGGTACTATTTTATTTACTCATTTAATTAATTTGTTAGCTATTTTGTCGTGGGATATTGCAAACAAAATGAAGGGAATTAGAGCTTAGTTTAACAGTTGATTAAATTTAAGGTCGTTATGGGAATTTCCCCGGAATACCTTTTAAAAACTTTTTTGAATTTACTCATTTAATTAAATTGATTTGGTATATCTTGAAAAAAAAACATCGCAAAAAATGTGAACGTTATTCGCAAGGTTGAATTGTGGGGCTCGGTTAGACAATCGATTAAATTTAAGGCCGTTGTGGGAATCATGATATTATCGTTAAAACAGCGCTTACAACTACTCGTATTAAAAACGTGTAATTATATCGCGAAATTCCGTCTGAAATTACCAGATAAATCGAATTTGCGATGCCGCGCCGTTGCTCATCAAACGCTAATTTATTTTTACTAATTTTTTTTTGTTATCTCCTGCAAGATTTCGTGCGAATTAAGCTCATAAAATTGGTATTCAGTGACTGCGACTATTATCGAATGGCGTGCTACGCAAATTTCGGCCTAATTTTTGCGCATAATAAATTAGGTAATTTGCGTTTATTACACGGCGTCCATTTCGCCGCCATTAAAATCAATTTCGTTTCCGCTTAATTCAATTTGCGCAAATTTTTTGGTTAATGGGGCTTTTCGCCGCCGCCGAAGTGACCTTCGCACGAAAGTGCAAATCGTTAAATATTTTCGCTAAATTACCGCATAGGTTCTGTTAAAAGCACCTCCAAAATTAGTGCATTTTGTTAACCAAAACCAAGCCCAACTGATTGGTGGCGCCATCTAGTAAGAACGTAGCGCAACTCGCGCTCCAGGGTCGCTCATAAAGTCACGAATGTGGTTGCGAAACAAAAACTAGCAAAAACTAGCTTAATTAGCTAGTTTTTTTTGTGTGTGTTAGCTAGAATTAAAATTGGCTATTTTAGCAATTTTAGGAACTTGTTAAAACGTTTGGACGGATTTTCAAATTTTAAATTTGTGTATGACATTCTTTGACATTTTTACTAATATTCATCCGAAGTTTTTTTTTTTAACTAAAATTTTTAACTAATTCTCATGTTTGCATTTTCATGTTTTCCTCATCGATGATGGTTGCCACGGATTGAATTTGAATTGATCGGATGTGTTTTTTTCTATAGTCAGGTACGTTTGATGTCTTAATTTAAAATTATTTTTGTGTCGATACCAACAACGAGAAGAAACTGTATCATATATACGCTTCTGAAGATGTTGTTTATATTACTACATAAATACTAGTAAGGAAAATAATAATAATAGATAAAAATCACCAGTAGTGACACCTGTAATAAAGTTTTCAAATCTGGAATGACTAATACACCGTTTACATCTAATAATTAAATGCACGAAATTGACATTGCAATAGCCAATTTGATGAGCCAGTATTTCCAAAACCATCAGATGAAAGAATAATGTACTGTATTACAATGTATGTATTAGGAAGTTTTTCGTACTATTTGATATTGCTACGTTGCATTAACGAAAAGTTTCGCGGGTTCTAAGGAAAAATTCAAATTGTATCATCACTGCTCGATCGATTTCATCAGGATTGATTAATTTCGATTAATTAATTGCTATTTTTACCTATTGTCTCTAGGTTTGTTGGTGCCTTTCGCCCCCGTCGTGGACGGCCTATTCGGAGGCGAATTTCTACCCGATTATCCGGATGCAATAATGAGCCAGGGCGATTATCACGGGACCAAAGTGCCCTTCTTAACGGGGGTCACCAAAGACGAAGTCTCCATTTGGTTTCAATTAGGTAAACAAACTTTTTTATCTTGATTTTTCACAAACAGTCTATCATAATGTCTCTTAAAGTGCAGCGTCCTACCCTAGTGAAAAATGTGGTGATATCACCAGCTATACTGATATAAGTAGTCCCAAAAACTGCAATAATACTGATATCACTAAGGTTATTCGAATGTATATATAGTGATATCAGTTCAGAATCACATACTGATATTTTCTTCGGGATGATTCAACGCCGAATGACGTCATATTCCTCTATAACACGACGGAGCAATACATTTTTATAAAAGACAAAAAATACAGGAAATTTGAAAAAAAATGACTCCAATTCCCAGTAGCGTACTCTGTTGCGAGTAGATGGCGCTGCGTTAGCGAAATTAAAGCACGTGCAGATCGCGTGAGATGCGCGAGGATGCCTCAGAACATAACCATGGCAACGGTTTCACGTGTCAACGTTCGATTTTGTATAATAAGATAGTCACCGCCAAGCACCGTTCGCTTTATTTGCAGATTTTTCAAAGAATTGTTTAGGAAAAAAAGGATTTTTAAACTATCGATTGTGAATTGTGATGCAGCATGTGATACGCTTTAGAAAATCCTCGATAGTTATGTAGCGCGGATGCTGCTTTTAATGTTGTCGATGGTTTTCAAAGCTAGGTTTTTATTTATTTACATGTACTGTATATATTTATTTGCAGAAGGCGCCGACATGAACATAGAGGACATGCGAGCTTTCATGCAGAAAAGAGCCAAAGAACTGCTGAAAAACAAAGGCGTTTCCGACGTCAACCAAGCCGTAGTTCTGCACGCCATCTTCGTCCAATATTTGGCCAAGCGCGGCATGACCGCCCACAAGGGCAAAGGCCAAACCATGGCCGTTGTAGATGTAAGCAAACTTTCCGAAAGCAATTCAGTATTTTGCATGCAGTTTTCCAACAAAAAATTGTAAATTTTCAGTTAGGAGTTGATTTTCTAAAGCATTTGTTTCTTGCTTGTTATTTATACATTACTTGTGAGGAAAGACACATACCTACCTACAGTGTAGTTATTTTAAAAAATGCATTTTGTTCAGCATCTAGATAGCCTTGTTTAAAATCGGAATATCTCGCTTTGTGAACAATTTAAAGCACTTTCAAATGCATCTAAATTGGAATAAAATTCATCTCGAATTTCGTAATAGCTTAAAAGTGCAATGCCATGAATTCACACCAATTGTGCAGGAAAGGTATCGCGCTTCGAGCAAATAACGTAAAACGTTATCATTCCATGACCATACATATACATGTATGTCACATGTTGGGAAATTCATGAAGAATTTAAGTCAAATTAGTCGCATTTCAAAGAATAATAAATTGTTTACATAACGAGCTGTTTCGTTTTTAAATTGGATAGCTTCTTGATGAACATAATCCATTTTTTTATACCTTTAGGTGAGCCAGTTTCTTTACATTAAGTGTCAACTTTAGTGTTGTTAATCTGTATTCAAAATTAGCAGTCCATATCTGTCTGGTAGTGAGATTTTAGCTTGTGCAGGCAGTCCAAACACATAGTCATCGCTATATTGTCTTATCGTATATTTATTAAATATTTACTAACATCTTTTTATAGCAAAAAAACCTATAGCTCTTAGTGCTTTTATGTATCTCTCTCTTATCGTATACATGCCTTTAAAACGCCAGTACTGGCTCATAATAACAACTCTTTTCGTCGATATTCTAGTTTATTTCAGATGTGGGCATCAAAGCCCCCTGCGTTCAATTTTTGCAAAACTTTGCAGTAAGTGCTCGGGCCCCCGTTTACATGTACGAATTCAGCTATTTCAGCGAAGACGATGCCAGATCTGACAGGCAGCAGTGGATAGGCGAGCGAAATTGTTTTTAAAAAATTTTTTTGGTAATGTATGCCATTTTGGTTTCGTATATTGATTTTTTTTCTTATATTCCTGCAGGTGCCTACCACGAAAGCGAGTTGCAGTTTTTATTCGGAGAACCTTTTCTTTACAACAACAGTTTGGGCAGAGAAAAGGATCGGCAAGTGAGCGACATGATGATGAAGCTGTGGATTAATTTTGCCAAATACGGGTGAGACTTCCAAGACTTCATTAGTCACTAGGGACGTGAATTTTAATTGAGATGAAATTGCGATATGCCGCGCAATTTATTTTTGATGAAAAAGAATGAAAATCCTAAAGATTTTGTATAATTTTAAAATGGCAGGCTTATTTATATAAAGAAGAGAAACAAAAGTTATTTAAGGGATTAATATAGTAATATTTATGGATTAAAGAGAAAAAAAAGAACTCATAGCCATGCGTGTTTTTGAGTTTTTAACTTTATTTCTCTTTTTTAATACATAAGCGTGACATTTTCAAATTATATAAAAAGTAGCTGCCTCAAAGAAAAATACATTCATTCCTTTTTAAAAAAGGAACGAAGGTTATTTTTATGCAAACTCAATAACAAAAGGATTGCTGGAAAATTATTGTCTCTAGAAAGAACAAGGAATGTTTATCTTTCCATTTAACCCTCTTAGAGAAATATTTTTTAAAAAAACATTCTTTTTGGGTGACTTTGGCACCACCGCACCAAATGTACATTCTTGGCAAATGTTAAGGTCCTAGCATTTACGGATTGGACATTACGGATTACATATTGGATGAATCAGTACATCTATATGAAGCAAAGATGTGTAATTTTTTGCATGGTGGGCATATTTTCGGGTGGGTTTTAAGACCATGTCGTTGTCCGTTGCAGCGATCCGACACAGTCGCATCAGAACCCGCTTAACTTCTCCTGGTCAGAGTACACGGCCGATCATCAGGCCCACCTGAGACTAACCGAGTCCCCAGCCATGGCCGAGAACTACCTGAGCGAAAGCGTTCTGTTCTGGAACGCGTTCCTGCCCATCCTCAGCGACTACCCCATCCACGACGCTCGCAAGAAGTGCGTGGGTGTGAAGAAGAAATGGCTGCTGTGGGCCACCATCCCAATCATCTGCAGCCAGACCGTCGTCTGCACCGCACTCTGCTTCTACATTCTGCGCAAGAGGCGACACCTGGCGACGCACACGCCCCTGGCGGCGGAAAACGGAACTGCAGTGTGACCGCCGGAAGCAGCCGAAGCTTCCGGTGCTCTCGCTTCCACGATCGTCGTCCGTGAATCCCCAATTCTTGACCCATAGACCCGCAGGGCTGGTCATCTTGAACCCTGACCGCTGCGAGAATCGAGGAAACCGCGAGAGGGAGCCACCGTCGCTGTCTGCGCTTAGGTGCAAAAAGGAAATGTTCCGAGCGTTGAGAAAAGCCCATTGGATTGTGAATTGAGGTAGGAGCCGCAATCAGTGGTGCCAGTTGTGCATCGGTTCTGTTGAGATGGACACTCGACTTACATGTAATTGGTAAAATTCCGTCGATGGTGGAATTCTGCGCGTTTATGGATAGCAATCCAAGGAAGGTTCTTGGATGCGGTTGAATTCACCGAAAAATTGCTTTAGAAGGTATTTTAATGATGACTCTTAACGTGCTCCGACGAAAATAAAAAATACATACATGTATGTATTTAGACACGCATAGCGTTCGAAGTTATGCACGTCGCATATTCGAAACTAAAGTTTTTGTTGATATTTTTTGCTAATACTAAATTTTAACATCTCGAAATACAGGTTGTCTTTTGTCTGTAAATTATTATCCCTGTACAATTTTTAAGGTCGACTCAAAAGGATGCTCGCCATGAAAAAAATCTACTTATACACGTGTGCGTCAAACACTTATTGTAATTGCTAAATAATAAATAACGAGAAAAAAAACCTATGCATTATTGCGCAATAATTTAGAAAGTATGTGCGCTTTTTTAATTACATTTTTTATAAATAAATTTAAAATTTTGAAATTGTAAGACATAACGGAGACCCTAGTAGACGACTAGTTCTACACTGGGGAAAATAAATTTAGCAATTTGAAGAAAAAATGTATGAGCAATTTTTTTTTGCAAGGTGGACACCTTTTTGTCTCATCCTTAAGTGTTAAGGTGAGTAATTTACTGCCACTTTATATTTGTACATGTATTATGATAGTATTATGATAAACTAATACAAAAGTCTAGAAAAATCATCCCATTTGGCCTAAGTTTTGCTAGGCAGCTATACGCCGACTTCCGGTACGCTTCGGTGGCTCCCCCTTGCGTCGTCAGTCCCTATACGTATTCTTGTACATAGCATCCGCGCAGAAAACTTTGTGAAGCTTTAACACATATCCGAGGACGATGAAATCGCCGTTAAGACTGACGAACTTCCGGTCTGAAGACGTCATCATTTCTGATTACATTTCAGTTATTTATTAATTGAAAAATACACGCATTCGAGTGAAACTTGGGAACATCTTTCAATAATAATAATCATTAAGAAATGCCATTGGCTCCTGCTATTTTTTTCTTTGGGGTTTTTATCGCCTTAATTTGTATAAAACTTTTTAATATCGTCTAATTTCTGAGTTGCTAGTACGTAAATATAGAATTTCCTTATTTTATATACTAAGTGACGTAACGATTTCCATGTAATGGGCTATCCATAAAGGACGTCCTGGAACATACTTCAGATTAATACTTAAAATGGGTCTTTTTCATCGTTATCCCAAGGCCCTTGAACGAAGGTATTGGGAGAGCAACTGCTTCAGCTCCATGTTTTGATTGTGAAGATCCCCATTGTCTTTCTCCAGCCTAGATCGTTCTACTTCGACGCATCTGGTAACGACATTTTAAAGTTTTTAAGAGTGCTGCACATTGAATGCATCATGTGGAAAGTTGTTTTACCAAAAATAGTTAACCTCAATTTTTCTAGTCCTTTGGCCAGCGTGTCCCACAATTGGTGCCTGGATTCAGGAAGTACCTTCAAGTACCTTCCCCAGTATTCCTCGATTTCGTTTTCGTCCAATGTCTCTTTGATTTCGTCCGAATTTGGCTTTTTTAACTTCCTTCGAACGCTAACGATAGAAAAAGGTTTTAAGTAAATTAACACGCTTCTTGCAACGATGTAAATTATATATTATTATTTTTAAAAAGCTGAATGACCTTAGAAAATTGTCTTGGCTATCTAACCTTTAAAAAAATTGCACTCGGCATACCTTTACAAACATTTTTATAATCAAAAATAAATTTGGAATCAGTTCCTTTCGGCAAAGCGTTCTATCAATTATAGAAAATGTAGTTAAATATTTCAAAGCCTATTCCAAAAAAATATTCTCAAAAATGTCTCATAAAACGTTACTTAATTGTATTGTTCATTATCTAAATTTTCACAAAAAAAGGAGTAACTATCAGCATGCCAATATTCGATATTTCTAAAACAAAATAAAATAACTTCAAAATAATGTATTATTGACGAACCAAACTTAATTTGATTTTTAAAAAACTTCTTGATTTATAAATATTTCTTGATACAAAATATGGGACATCCATCATTTCTGATAGTTTACCTTTCCATGACAGTTTATAACAAATTTATAACAAGTTATAACAAAAATATTATTTCTACAAAATAAAAATCCCAGATCCATTCGCTATAATTGCACGTTTTTTTCAAACCGGAAGATTATATTAATTTTAATTTTATTTAGACCTCACTTTATTCTCTTGCTGCGTTTTTCCAGATATTCATCCACAGCCTTCAAGATGGCGTCGTGGTTGACCATTCCACGTCCGGACCATCTGTTGCTGGCGTTTCTCACCAGAGGGGGCAGCCTTAGGGGCTTCTTTGGCCGCTCGGTGCCGACTTCCGGTTCCGTTTCACTGACATCCGGTTTCTGGTAACATCTCTGGTACAGGAGCACGACTAAGGCCTCTATCTCTTCGGTTCGTTCAATATTCAAAGCCTGGGTTTTGTGAAGGAAAAACAACAACATTAAACAGTGAATGAATTAAGGTGATCTTAAACCAAAACGGTTAATTTTATAAATTTAAAATATTTTCCTACCAATGAATGAATATTATACGCATACAGATGTATTTACAATAACGAAAAATCTTGAAAGTATCATTTAATGCTCATTTTTAATCTATTTCTATAGTCATCTGTTCTTAAAACATTCTTTAAGAGTGTGTGCTAATTTGGGTGAATATAGATAATATCAAATATGTATGCAATGCAAGACTGGATTTTAATTATTTCTATTTTAACGTAATTTGTTATGCAAATGAAACAAAACGTAACTTAATTTCGCTCGCTGATAAATTTCGTTCCATTATTCGTCATTTCCATATTTCCTTATAACAAAAGTAACGTTAATTACTTATTAAATGAAATGTAAATAAATGAAAGATAAATTATTTTACTTCTCATTAGATTTTGATTAATTTTTATATTATCTTAATTAAAAAAGTAAGCGATGCGAGCGTAAATTTATATAATGGATTCTCCAGGAATTTATAACTCAAAATCTATCGATTTCGAAGACTTTAATCATGTTTCATGAATTTTATTTTATTTGTTATTAGTTCGAAATCGTCGTTTCTAAAATAGGAACTTAATATTCATGTTTATGCGCATAAATACATTGATTAAAATACTTTCGTTACGTTTCCAAACTGCATATAAATTGAATTCCCAATATATTATAGTTTTGAATAGAAAATGTTCCAAAAATTTGTTGAAAGTTTGAGATTCTGTTTGCATACTTGAAAAATGCCATCCAACTTGATGAGGGCCTGTTCCATGTCCGGTAAAACTGTTGTGAATTTCTGCGTCCTTTTTTCCACCAGGAAGGAAGCCTCGTTGGCCAGGGCCAACAAAAGGGTTTTTCTTATTTCCGGCGTGATTTCCATCTCGTCTTTGGTGTGGGCTTTTCGCACAGGAGTGGAGCGACTCCTGACGGCCATCAACCCAACTCCGAAGAGCCAATAGGGACTTCGGGGCTTCCTGCGTGCAGGGGCCGACAGGGACGCCATCTTCTTGGACATCTCTTCTGTGGTCAACGAGTCAATCGGTCAGTAATCCTTGGTTAGTAATAATTTTGCTGCAACTAAGCTTGGATTCGGGCTTGGCCGTGAAATGTATGGCCGAATTTTATCGGTTTAAATTTGTTCTGGTGAATTCATTATCGATACCTGTTTTTTTTTAAATTAAATTAAACCATAATTTCTTTGATAAATTCAATCCAGAAAAAAAGAAAAGTCTAGAGGGTTAATCAATTATTCTATAAGTAATAAAAATAATTAATGAAATTTACTAAATGAAAAATTAATAATAACAAATTAAAAACATGATTAATAAATAATTATTAGATAGTAAAAAAAATTATGGACAACCACATACAATTAATTAATAATGTTAATATGTGAGTATCATTTAGAATGTTTAGAATGTCGAATAACTTTTAATACTGTCAAATATTATTCTCAATGAAAATAATGCGCAGAATAAATTTGAAAACGGATTTAGGAAACTACAGGGATTCCGTAATTTTCCATTATATAGTAATTTTTAATATTTGTTTAAATTTAATTTTAATTGTGACATGCATTTTCGCTAAAGATAATAAACTAGGGAAAATAATGAGTATAACTAGTATTTAACTAATTAAAGTCTACTATAAGTATTGTCATACAAAGGGAACAATTTGCTTAGAAATTTTCATTTGTTTAATTTTACCAAAAGTTATTTTTTGTTTTAAAAATTGAAGGGCTTTTTAGTTTAATGTAGTAATCAAAAATCCCAGTACCTGGCTTAGAAATGTCATCCATTTCGAAAAACCTTTGAAAAAAACAAACGAAAATTAGTTAATGCTGCTGCCATAGATGGCGCTCGTGAAATTTCTTACAGTTCCGGTTGACGCCATCGAAGCTTCAGGATCCGCTCGTGGATCTCCTGGTCAATTTTCGTCAGTTGACCGGTCAGTTTCCTCGCCGTTTCGTCGTTCATTCGCCACAGCTCCTTGAATTTTTGCTCTTCAACTGACCGGAAGTGCCTTTTTAGAACAGAAATGAAACCGGTTAACACTGTCCAACTGTTTAATTTACCTCTCACATCAGATTAGAAATTTCTTTATTAACTGGACTTCTTGACAAATGAGATTGTAATTAACGTGTCCAGAAACAAGTCTAAATCTGTCGAGCCCTGGTGGCGCCCTCTACCACATTTTTTTTGGAAAACAAACCTTAGTTTCTTGTAAAGATTGTGAATTTGAAGCCCGGTTTTTACACAATCATCTTCCAATTGAAGCCGTTTTTCTCTGAAAATGCAAGATTAATTTTTAGAGAATTTAAAGTTTTCGAGAATTTTTAGTTAATTTAAGGGTGCCAAACCATAATGTCGTAAGTGACCGACCCTACCCCGCCACATTATTTTTGGAATTTTGACAAAAAAAAAAAACTAACATGCAAATAACTCCCTCTTGCCCCCATTTTCAAATCCTGCGCGTGGACTTGAAAGCAAACCTTGATAAGGTGGACACGAATAACAGGTAAAATCAGGTTTCAGAAGTTAGTTTTTAAAACTTGGAGCTTCAAAATGAAAGAATGAATGTCATCAATGCGCTGCTGTCATACTTGCCACTAGAGAAGAGGGTGTTTCGAACGTTTATTGGGGATGCAATATTTTTGGCACTTGCAACGTTATGGGAAACAAATGTCGTCCAAAACACAAGTTCTCGTTCCTGTTTTCGTGATTAAACGTTAATGGTATGCAACGTACGAATTTGTTGTCGTTTGAACGCCATCAGTTAAGTGATGTCATTATTTTCCCGAAACTATTCAGTGAAACTCGAATAGTTGACGTTTTGGCGCTTAGTAGGTTATGGTCTGACATCCTTTTGCGATCGGGTTGATGGACAATTAAATTTAACCTGTTCAGCATCTCCTTCTTTTCGATTTTCTTTTTCAGATTGGTGAGCGTGTCTTGAAGCCTGAAACAACGAGCGAACTCATGCTTGAGCACGGACTGAGACAGCGTTAAATTATTCATTATTCAATTGAAAATAATTTTCGGTGAAATTTTATCTAACTTCGTGACTTTTCTCTTTTGTTGAGCTTTGACCACTGCTTGCTCTTCGTCCCTTTTTCTCAAAACTTGATATCCGTACTCAAGCTTCTCTTGGTTTAACTGCAAATGTGCTTTCATTTGCTGCAAATATTGTTCGAGAATCTAGGAGAGAACCTGTGTTTAGCTTTTTCAGCAGAATTTCCCAACCAATTTCTTATACTACGTTTATAAATTGAATTTATTATTATATTTTTTTATTCGACCATTGACCTGTGCGTCTGAGTCCAATTCCGCCCTGAGTTTGGTGAATTCGTCCGCTTTTAACCTCCGAATTTCGTCCAGCTCTTGCTCGCATTTTTCGTACATTTTTCGGTTTATTTTCAGCCTTTCTTCGTCTTTTAATCCGAAATTAATCAGCGTGTTCATCCATTCTTTCATCTGGCTTTCAAACAACTCACGCCATTCGTTGATCAAAGAATCCTAAAATTTAAAAGAAGTTTCCTGATTTCACTTCTGCAACAATGGTATTTTCTTCTCTAAACATTACTTCCTCGTTTTTTCTTTTTTTTCCCATTTTTTTAATAGTTAGATATCGAGTTTTTATCGCTATGAGTATTTTATTTTCAGGGATAATTTTAGTAGTATTTCTTACCACTATAGTTTTTACAATAGTGATATTTAGTTTTAAATATTGATTTGTTAGTTTTTTAATTCTTTACCTTCCAGTCAGTGATATTTCAGTGATATTTCTTCATTTTTACTCATTGATTTTTAGATGATTTATTTGCTTTAGTATTTAGCCATTATTTTTACAATTAACTGATGTTTATAGCGTATGAAATCTTTATTTGTTAGTCATTGATTTCCTAGTTTTTCATTTCTTTGGCTCCAGTAATCGATTTTTTTATTATTTTTTCAGTATTTAGAAATTGATTGCTTTAATTTTTCTCTTTTTGTCTCGTTTTAGCTAGTTTTATCCTTTTATTTATTTATCTGGCAAGTTTTATTTAATTACACTGCACTCGTGTTTTACTACAACGACATTGGTTGGTTTTTATCTCAATTAATGTTTCAATTACTTGTATCTTTCACAAAAAAAGAAAGAAACTGGGTGCTTAAACAAATCATAATACAATGTGAAGGTTAAAAGAAAGTCATGATAAAAATCAAATTTAAAATGTATATGTAAAAATAATAAACAAAAACAATGTTGACTTCATTGAAATAATTCTTAAAAAATAGTATTTTTTTAATCTTACCTCAATTTTGTTGATTTCGATGTTGTAGGATTTGCTGAGCAATTTTATTTGTTCTCTAGCTCTATCGATGGTCATTTGAATTTCTTCTTCTTCCCTCTCCACATCATTGCTATAAATCAAAGCCCTTTGAGCGATTTCCTAATAGTTTGAACAAAAATTAGCCTTAAGTCTTAATATTAGCCTGATTATATTCTATTTTTATTTAAATTTCAGTTTCATGCCTGTTTTAATTCGCGAATTAATTGGTCTTTTTCCGCAATGACAGCGTCGCAAGAGTGCTTTTGATCCATGAGTTTTTCGTAGAGTTCGGAGGGTACAGAGACTCGCAGAGTTTCCTGCCATTTTCTTGAAATCTGTCCACGCACAAAATTATAAAAAAAATCAACGATTTCTAACAGACAAAATCAAACAATTAATTTAATAAATTGTGGATGGCTTATAAATCCAAATT
The DNA here is from genome assembly GCA_034700785.1 of Rossiulus vilnensis. Taxonomy (NCBI): domain Eukaryota; kingdom Metazoa; phylum Arthropoda; class Diplopoda; order Julida; family Julidae; genus Rossiulus; species Rossiulus vilnensis. The sequence goes on along the minus strand of JAQIXS010000606.1, from coordinate 20,143 downwards.
TATTAAAAATAACTCCAAATGAATCCTGATATCCAAATACAGTATATTGTATTTAAAAGAAGATGAACAATATGAGCATTGATTAATTTTTTTGATGAAAAGCAATTATTTTATGAAAAAATGTAATTTTGTTCACAACATATTACGTATTAATTAATTTAAGAGATTGCAAATGGATTTTTACGATTTTATAAAAAATATTGTCTTTACTAAAGCTTTTAATGTTTTCAGCATCTTATTATTGATTAAAACTTGCACTGTTTATGAAGAGAAATAGTTACATTTTATAAATTAGGAATGGCTTTTTGGAAATTTGCTAACGGTTTCTTAAAATCAACGCTACAGACTTTTCTTTAAAATGTTCATATCCCTATTAACAAAGTTAATCGGTATTCAAAACATTTCATATCTTCAGTTTCTCATTAAGCTAAGATTTTCACAATAAAATTTTTAGTTTTAATATAAACTGCAAGATTTTATTTTCAGAAATACAAGGTGGTTTCGCAAAATAATCCAAATGTTTATGCATTAAATGAATTGCAGATTTGTTTGACTTCATATATTTATTTTTGGTATAGTCAAATTCAGTTTAACTTAATCCGCCAAATTAGCCAATTTGTGTTTTGATGTAACAGATAATCACTTACTTCTTGAAATTGGTTTTGTGCTAGGCGTTCTTCAGATTCCAACTTATCCTTTAATTTTATATCTGTTTCCTGATTGTGTTGTTTTCGACGAACTTCGTCCAGTTCTGCTGCCTTTTTCACATTTGTCACTAAAGTGCTGCTGTCTTCGATTAGCCTTGTTAAAAACTAAAAAGTTTCGTTGTTTACATAAGGTTTAAATTGTTATTTTAATTATGTGAATGAAAGTATTTTATGTTTCGTTTATAAATGAAAAATTGCCTATGCATAACACCTTATAGTTTTGGCGTGAATTAAAATTTAAAAAAATAACAGTAGTAAACAAAAATGACGTTTCTTTTATGGCAAAAATTTCATTTTAATTTATAAATATATTTGTTTTTGAACTATTGCCATGCCAATTATGTCTCGTTTCATTTAATTTATTAATACATCTCACTAGAAAATGTTAAAAATTTCAGCAATTGGACAGTAAATTTATATTACAAATAAATAAAGGTTTTTATCGGAAAATTCAATTAATAAAATATTATAAAGATTTCCTTGTTTTCATGCTTCATGCAAGTTTGTTACCATTTAAACTGTTTAATTCTTACCATCAGGAATTTAAAATTTACTGATATTAGTGATATATTCTTTAAATATTTAAAGTTATTAATTCAGTTTCCTCACATCTTACAGTTATTTTTTCATTTGTTTAATAATTTAAGTTTCTTACATGATCACTTCTCATTATTTGAGTTTCACTGACGCTTGGTTCAGGTGTTTCTTCTTTCTGATCATCTTCTCCTTGAGCAATTCTTATTTTTTTGTGCAAAATAAATAACATTCGCTTAGCATTTAATCACTTTCTGCGTTTTAGTTGATTTCACCATGCGCAACTTAATTAGTGATTAAATCAGTTTCGATTTATATTTGCGTTGATTTAACCCAGTTTAATAATTAGACTTATCGAGGGTTTTTGTGCAAACCGTTAATATTACGATCGTTGTTCTTAAAATTGTATTTCAATATTTACCTTTCAGAGTCTTCGATCTTTTTTGAAATCCTGAATCTTCTAGCTGAAATCCTTTCTTCAGGAATCGATGAATCCACCGAAGGAAACTGCAAGTTTGAATCCACTTTATCCATGATTAAAACTAGCAAAACTTGTTGGGAATTGGGTTCCTGATTTGGAAGGACAACGAACTAATTTAATATATTTACTGCTAAACAGAGAACGCAATTGTAGGCGTGTTTCTAGGCTATCTGCGTGATTTTATGCGTAATTCGGATTTTTGTTTTTTTCGGTTGCTAGGAGACACTGACGCTATCAATTACTATTGATCAATGTTTTCAAAAATTATCACGGAGGAGCATCAAGGTTTAATCTCGTTTGCACACCACTGGTTAATAATTGCATTTATGCCAGCCGCACGAAAGTAATCCAGGATTGATTTAATTATATTTCAACTTTTGACCTTCTAAACAGCTATAACTTAGTTTTTGTGCAAAGCGGCATTGTTCACACACATTTATTAAATTAATCCTATTATCTTCCTCCACCCTTGATCTTAATTATTAATCGAGTAAAAACAGTTAAAAACACAGGTCACCAATTTAATTATACGTTTAACTACTTATGCAGCCCTCTGTATAACATGGCTTCAAATTTCGAGACACCCTGTAGAAAGGTTTCTGGTTGCTCCCACTAGATGGCGCTGCAACTCCCTCGCATGTGCTCAACTAGACCCGCTCCATTTCGGATCGATCAGCACATATAATCCTATAGATATTGACTGATTTCGACCAATATAATATTTTTTTTATTAAATTAGAAAATAATATTATTGAAAATCACGATACCAAATAAGTTACGTCTACGCAAAACACTGCATTCATTTGCCATTTATGTTCAAACAGTTAAGATCCCTAAATCATTTCTGTAATCATGCATTGCAAAATCCGGACCGTCCCAGTTGAAGCATACAGAATTTTCAGGAAAAGAAAATGTGGAATGCCAAGATGGCGGCCCGGCAAAAGTTCCTGATATCCTCGTCCTGTTTATTTTTTAAATATTTATTTTCTCTGGTGCTGAAAACAATGTGAGGCCAGTTTGTTGAAGCCGTGCATCAAGGACCATAACCAGGTAAGCCCGCAATGAAGTTTTTTTAAGCGATATGGTACGATTCCTTCGTGTTCCATTGCGTTCAATGTGTGTTCCAGAATGTGAACAACCGGTACATGTTTTTTTTAAATTGTATTTGTATTTTGCGGTATTTATTGATAAGTTTAACCTGCGCAGAGAAATCCACGCTTGATATGGCAAGCATTCGACGAATATGGCTTCGTATAATGTCTTATTTCACATCGTTAGTTAATCCCCGTGTTTACAAGAGTGATCATGTACTTGTGTGCTTTGGCCTTGATTCAAGTTTCAGTAGCTCTTTCGTTACATTGTGTTAAAGCAAATACATCTTGCTTTCAACAACTAGCGTCTGCGGCCTTGTCCCTGCCTGCTCTTCAAGAGGCTAAAATCGGTCTTGAGACGTTCAAAGGTGAACGCATCCCCGCAAAAACGTGGGGAATCGGTGTTGGTGAAATGAGGTTAATATGGCCTCATTCGTCTTTTCAGCTCCATGAACATGGCCCTACTGGCCGAAGACAAAGGCGAAGGACTTCCTGTCCAGAGTCGACGGTCGCTGAAGACCACCGCAGAGCTGCAGGACTTCATCTGCGGCTGGGGGGCGGCGTTCATCAACATCAGTTTGACCTTTCCCATCAATAAGGTCATGTTTCGACAGGTAACGAAAAAATCCCTTCGATAAGATTAGGTGGTCCTGGTTTGCCACGTGCCAAATCTAGGTTAGATCTGGGTCTTCTTGCTAATGGAGAAATGTGGCAGATTGGATCATTAATGTCTTGATTCAATCACATTCAACTCGTTATCCATCAACATCAGTTGTTTTTTATTCAGTGGTTATCACCACATTTTGATCAGTAATTTTGATTGCCAAACTGAATTTCTGTTAGATTAGGAGGGCTATGGGTTGGAAGAGAATTCCATTCAACGTCTAAGGAAATGAAGGAAATCAGACCAGTAGAATGGATCCCCAACGAGTCAATTTTTTAATGTTACTGGGCAGTGGTGGTTGTCATCGTGGAATAAGTTTTCAAATTTAATTTGTGTAAATCTGGGTGACTGTAATTACGAATTTTCGTTGCCTCCTTAGCTGCTTGGCATAATGTTAGTGATAAAATCAGCTTTTATAACCTAACAAGGCAATTTATTATTATTTAATTAAAGATTTCAGAATACTAATCCGAACTGTTGGATTGCGCTGGATTCTGAGGGATTCTCAAACTTATGTGTGAAATAATTTCCCCCGACCTGTTATCAAAACCTTTAATTTACCGAGGTTTTCATTTCCCTTGACCTTAGAGTTAATTGTGTTTTATGTGGTCGTGAATTAACTTATAATAATAAAAAAGAAATACAGTATTCGCTCACATAACATTCATATGCAAGTATAAGACGCATCCCGAAATTTGACCTTAGATTTAATAAAAAATAGTATTATTCATAAGATTAACTTTTTACTTATTGATTAATGTGTTAATTTATTGATTAAAATTTCCTGTAAAACCATATAAGAATATGCCCGCTGTGGTGAAGTCTTTTTCTGTTTACTGTTGGGATAAATACAAAGTCAATACTAATAATTGACATTTTTGAAAGTGCTCATATAAACAGCACCCCTTCTTCCGATCTTAAATTTTGGGGGGCAAAACGTGTCTGTCAATCGTTCCTCAAGTCTCCCATTCCCGTTTTCCCCACCAGATGCTGTTGGGAGTCGATTCCCAAAAAGCCATCCAAGAACTGAAGAAGGAAGGCGTTCGCTTCCTATACAGAGGCATCTTGCCTCCCCTGCTGCAGAAGACAGCTTCGGTGTCGCTCATGTTTGGGATGTACGGGCAGTGCCAGAAGTTCCTGCAGACGTCATTTCCCGACACCTCACCCTTCCTCACCATGAGTGCCTCGGCCATACTGGCCGGCACCGCAGAGGCCATCCTGACACCCTTCGAACGCGTGCAGATCCTGCTGCAGGACAAGCACTACCACGGTCGCTACCGGAACAGCTTCCACGCTTTCAGGGAACTCCGGGTGCACGGGATCGGGGAGTACTATCGCGGCTTGGGACCAATCCTGCTGCGGAACGGGCCCAGCAACGTTCTCTTCTTCGGCCTCAGGGGAGAGGTGAAGAAGGTGTTCCCCAAGACCAGGTACGCCTTCGGGGACGTCGTAGCTGACTTCTTCAGTGGTGCAGTGGTTGGGGCCTTCATCAGCACAGTTTTCTATCCCGTCAACGTGATAAAGACGCGGATGCAGTCGCGGGTGGGATGCGAGTTCGCCAGCATACGCGAAACATTCTGCGAAATTTATGCGGAGAGGGGTCACAGGCTACGGGGCATATTTCTGGGCGTCCACGTGAATTACACACGCGCCCTCCTGTCTTGGGGCATCATAAACGCTTCCTACGAACTCCTCATGAAGCTGCTCTTCAAGGGATCCGTCACCTGATTTCAGGTGATGGATTTATCGCGGTTTTCCTATAGCTCTAGGGACTTTCTGATCCGAGTAGAAATTTTTAGGGAAATGTCAGATACGACTTGCTGCAATTTACACCTGTCAGGCTGAGTTTCTGTCGCTGATACGAGTAATTCATTCGATGGCTTGGCATATGTCTTTGTAATATTTTTACTGGTTTTAGACCACTCCGCTATGGATGACTCATGGACAGGCAACTCGTAGGAAACGAACGAAAAGTGCCTTTCGAATTCGGCAGACTACGTTACTGCCGAAAACGACATTTTTTTAAAAAATTCAAATGCTTAGTAAGCATAATAATTTTAGCACAATAAGTTTCAATGATTTTAAAACTTTGAAGTTTTGTCTTTCAACAAATTTTTGTTGATGATGAAATGACATGTCCTTCTGGCTTAGCAATCAACTTTAAATCATCCATTACACACAGGGTTCCACCAAACCTGGAAAATCTGGATTTGTCAGGGACATTAGAAAGACATGGAACAGTCAGGGAATAATGATTTATTTATTAAAAGTGAAGGAAATCTGACCAATATTAAATTTGCTTTCACTTACATAGCTTAAGATGCCCACCTGAATACAAAGTCATAAATTGAAATTCTGGTCATGGAAATGTCATGACTACAAATAATATGATTTTCACCAATTTGTTAATTGCCATTTTTCTGTCCTTTGATGCCACCCAGGTATTAAAGGGCCACTGACTTTTTCTTAACTGTACTGAAAATCTGTATTTTTATTGGCTTTAAAAAATTTGATGGCATGGAAACGTTATTGAAAATCAAAGAATTTATAATTCCCAATTCCAGTAGACACTGTTATTTGTTAGCTATTAGCTTATGAAAATTCAAGACCTAGTGCATAAGCCATTTTAAATCATGTTGTTTCTGCCGACAGCTGCACTCTGTATTCTGTCCAAACTTTAATTCGCACTTTAATTCACTCAAGAACTGGAAACCTTAGTATTTAGATCTCAAATGGCAAGCTGTTTAAGAAACGTCTTCACAATTGCCAAACTCAACTAGAACAGAAGTTAGAATTCAAAAATTCAAATACAAGAATACAGGCGTGTGCCATTTGCACATGCTGGCTTTTTCTTTTTGGCTAAATCAAGCACGTGCAATCATTTCAATTCGTTCTTAAACAGAATAAGAAACATTTAAATAAACCCTGAAACACATGTAAATCAAGTTTTAAATCATCGGTAAGGGAAATTTGTTCAAAGAACAGGGAAAGTCAGGGAGGTTGAAAATCATTTCTGGGGGAACCCTGTTACATTTCACTCGGATATGTGTCCTTTCTGAATGCCTCACAAACCACCGTTAGGAATGAATGAAGTATGACGAAAGCTTCGGATAGCCAACAGAAGTTGTAATCGCGAGGCACATTTCAGATTTCTGCTCAGATGAAAAAGTCTATTGTAAAAAGTTTGAAAGTAAGAATGCAAGAGTAATGCCAAGGCGGTGGACCCAGCCGCATTTCCTATTCCAGTTGCAGCATTGAGCAGTAGGGGCCGTAGCGGTCCAACGGATTGACCAGTACCATTAACTGCATGCGAGCTAACCGAAGATTTTTCTCTCTCGTTTTTTTTCTAGTCTTAAGTTGTCGAATAAAAGTTGACAAGTCGAGCGGAATTTTCCTCGCCCAGTCTTTCAGTTCATTTCGTCTTTCAACTATCTTTCCACTTGGTATTTAACTGTCGGTTTTACGGCCTTTTCGGCGAAGATCTGGACGCACACCGTGATTACAGCTTCCGTTTGAAAAGTGGTTAAACTGCTATCGACCTGAATTTGCTGAAAGATGGTATGTCTTATCCAAAACAATCTACATCTATCAGGTTTTCTCGAAAGTTTTCATTCGGATTTCCTAAATTTTAGACAATTATTTTCTATAGGTTTCTCAAATTTGAAGAGGTGGGGGAATCCTAGTTTTCTAGTTTTAACCAAATTTTGGCAAAACTTTAGCAATATTTTTCTTGTTTAAGGCGAGAAATGATCATAATGGTTTCTCTTTAGCATATTGTTTTTTGCAAAGAGTTCCCCATTCGTAGCCAAAAATAAGTTTGAAGATCTTTTATTGTTGGCAAAAGAATTTCAAGTTTTCTCCAGGTATTTACTAGTTTTGGTAAAAAATGATTGATTCTGCTTTGGCTCGTAATTTCAAATTTGGGTAAAAGCATAATTTAAATATCCCTGATTTATGGCAGGCCACAGTTGCTTGGAGGCTTCAGAGAAGTTTACTAATTTTTATCAAAACGTTTTCTAATTTTCAGCAAAATGTTTTATGGACATTCATTTTTACTGAAAAAGTGAATGTTTGAAATGCAGTTGAAAACGATTTGAAATTAGTTTAAAGGTATTTTGGAAAAAAAAATGCGATTTTTAGCAACGTTTTTCACACGACGCTTAAAGAACGTTTACTTTTCTTTGGCAACAGATTCACAAAAGTTCCTTAATTGTATTTTTTTGCAAAAGATTACAACACGTGTTTTTTAAATTGCCTATAAAAATACCCTAAATTTGAGAAGACATTTCTCATTGGCAGTTCCGTCAGGTCTTCACTATTATTTGCACGTCTTATTACAAATCCACATGAATTTTCCAGAAACAAACTCTCTATCTGTAGACTTTTGGGAAATTGAATTGTCATCCCTGTGCTCTTTGTCTCTGTTTCCCTAGTCTAATTAGTCCGGAAATGTAAATTAAATTTTAGGTCCAATTATTGCAGCTGCAGAAAGGCTGAGAAAATATAGGTTATGATAACTAAAAATGCTAATTACTGTTGGGAATTGCTTTTAATTGCCAGGATTCTTGAGTAAATATTGCGTTAATTTACTAGATTAAAGTTCAGACGCTTTTCTTTGGCATAATGTTCAGTTAATTTCTCAATTGATCAAAAAAGCTCTTTACTTTCCAAAATTATTTGAAGTTTAGCATTGACAGCCGTTAAATCACCTCGAAATAAAATGTACGATTTCAAAATAATTTAGAGGTTATCGAGAATTCCAATTTAACGAAGCTTCACTAACAGTGTGTTTACTTCACAATGCCCCAGCGCCATTTATTAACTATTGTAAGGACTCTGCCACCCAGGCGGAGGCCACAACCGACCAAAAACGAAACGCCTTACGCCGACTTAAGTTCCAAGCAGGGTTTTATTTTCCCCAATTCACAACGGTGGGCCAAACACGCGCAACTCCACGCGCTATCACAAAATAACCGGGACACTTAGTTCCCACGACTAGCGACCAGCAACATCCATGGCTGGGGAGCGACGAAATGCCACGAGCTCGGAATTACTGCCAAACTTATACCGCACAAACTATGTGCGGTATTCCCGGTCGACCCTGACCGGTAGGGCCAGCGCCACCCCGCAATCCGCGGAATGCGCCAACGATTTGCCCTTCAGGCGCATTCTCCACCTCAGGCGGCAAATCGTCACAATGTATATTGCTCAGCTCATTCTGAAAATTTCTGGGATTTTCATGTCATGCAAAATAGCGGAGGCATTATACTGTCTAAAACAGTCGAATTGGGTAAAACATGAAATCTGGAACCTGTTTTCCAAAAAATATACAGGCAATACAAAATCATTCTTCAGTAAGCCAAGTTTTCTAAAAATATCTCTAATTAATACATGTATGTCATGTGTACCTACACATATCTCCACGTATTTCTTCATGCAAATTCAATGGTTAAGAATTGTTAACTTAATTATTTTAACATTTTGCGTCAGCGTGATCTGCGTTAAACCGACCCCAAAAGGATGCCCACCATGCAACAAAATTACACATTCATGCTTCAAATACTTATGATTGTTAAGTTTATTTTTCCCTGTAGAAGTGGTCGCCAACCAGGGTCTCAGTTATTTTTTTGTAATTTAAAAATGTCCCATTTTATTAAAATAACTAAACTTGAAGAAACCATTATGATTTGGGCAGAGCAATATTATTTCCGGAGTTCAAGAGGGTTTTTTCAGTTTTTTTTTACAAATAGAAAAGACCGTTTAAAATCATAACTAGTAGGCTAGAACCAGCCCAGCCCAAGCATCCTTTTGGCTCAGCCGTAACTTTTCTTACTATGACAGTATTATAGACGTGGAAATATTCTTCTGCAAGATGAATTATTCTATGAAAATCGCGGTGCTAACGAATACCGTTCTCATTTCAGACTTCCAGTGATGGAGAACATATCCCAGTCATGCTATCTGGACATCCACTCGGCCAGCTACTCCAGGCCCCTGCTGGGTTTCGAGGCCTCGTTCGACTACTGGTGGGCCTACTATTGGATGGTGAACAACTGGAAGATCTCTTGGAACGTCATCGCTATCTACCTGGTGGCCATCTTCGCCGGACAGCGCTTCATGCGCTCGCGCAAGCCCTTCCGGCTGCGGGGTTTCCTCTTCGTCTGGAACCTTGTCCTTGCCCTGTTCAGCATCGCTGCCTCCTCCAGGCTCATCCCTGAAATCGCGTACATGATGCGGGAGACAGGCTTCCACAGCACGGTGTGCAGCGCTGGCTCCGTCCAGCACAAGCGTGCAGTAGCAATCTGGCTGTGGCTTTTCGCCCACTCCAAGATCGTGGAGCTGGGCGACACCGCCTTCATCATCCTCCGGAAGACTCCGCTTATCTTCCTCCACTGGTACCACCACCTGTCCGTTCTGATGTTCGCTTGGTCCAGCGCAGCCTATCCCTCTGCGGTCATGTTGTACTTCGCGGCGATCAACGTGTTCGTGCACTCCTTCATGTACTCCTACTACGCCCTCAAGGTGCTGGGCGTGCGAGTTCCGAAGACAGTCAGCATGGCCATCACCTCATTGCAGCTGCTGCAGATGGTTATTGGGGTGGCGGTCACCCTGTACGCCGCCTGGGTGAAGCCGAAGGATGAGACCTGCTGTGTGTTCTACACGGCCATCGCCATTGCGACGTCCATTTACGCGTCCTACTTCGTGCTGTTTCTCAACTTTTTCGTCAGATCCTATGTCATGAAAAGGCCCTTGATTGAGGTCATAGGGAGCCCTAAAAAGCTGCGTTAACTTGTCCGATGCGATGCACGATAGCGTGATTGGAAATTGCAGGAAGCATCCATGGAATACCCATGTATTCTAATCTCCACCTATTGATATTAACCATGTTTACTGTCAGTATATGACCGAAAAAATATTCCAACGTCTACATATGGAAGCAAGATGGGCAGGATGTCTACACATTGATATTCGCTAATGTTATTGTCAGTATTCAACTGAAAAAGGCATTCCAACGTCTGCATACGCATGAAAACACGCATGCCATGTTATTAAAATATAAAAAAATTGAAAACCGTATATATCATTTTAGTAACCATTCTTGTAAGATGACTGAAAGCGAAGTTAGTCTCCTTAGCTAGAATAGAAACATGTGGACCCATATCCATGGACAAAAGAAGGCATTACGTTATTCTTCAAGATGTTACGAAAAATGTATTCCGGTGATCAGTAGTTATACATGAATATGGATAAAAATGTATTCCATGTCCGTATGCAGCTTGAAGCATTTAGGGTAATATATGCACAAATCTAAAAAATATTACTCGTTCTCCTGCATCGTACTCGTAATCATGCTTAGTTTTCTGAAAACTTTTACTCCATTATCCACAGATGTCTTAAATGTTGACTTTGTTATCCTTATGTCAGATTTGCATCTGAGAACAATTACACGTACATGTTAGCCATTTTCCATACATTGTTTCAGGCATGTAGATGTCATTCATCAGACATGTTTAATGTATTTGGCCAATACAATCACTTTCAATAGGTAGAAGAAATAATATTAAATACGTATTTCCATTACCAGATATGAACGATTGAAACCATGTACATGTATCATACTTGCAGTCGATATTTTGCGGCATGCACCATGTATGGATAAGTAATTAAAAAACGAGTAAAATGTACAATAAAAAAATAATGTTGATCGTAGTCAATTATACACAATTTCTGCATATGCAATGCATTGTCTGAAGATTTATTTTTTCCATTTAATAATGTAATATTGTGTTGATCATACAAATTTGGGTAATTCTTAATAAAAGATATTCAGCATGATCAAATACAATTATTACATATATTTTAACTTCTTCAATCATTTTCGTCAACTTCCTTTTTGATGAAATCAGCTGGCAACAAACTTGATTATCAAGTCCAACAATACATTAATTTATTACTTCAATGATTTTTTCAATAGATAGGCTATTTCAATCAAAATAACTTTAATACGTGCAAGTCTATTGACAGCCTCAAACGTATATTTGGAGCTTTTTTAAAGAAAATTTTAATTAACATTTTTCGCGTTGTGCGGAATATGATTTCCTGCAAACGAGAATTGAAAATTACACCGTATAAATTATGTTTCAGAACTGCACAAACAAAAACGAAAAACATGCAGCAAATGTTGACATAATTATGATACCCGTAATTACAGCTCTAATTTTCAAATTTACCAGGCAATATTTGCAATTAACATAATTAGTGTGGTGCTTGCTCGCCAAACACGACTGATCTTTATAACCAGTATTGCTTTATTTCTCCAAGAAAATAGAAAAGGCCACCAGACAACCCTGTACCTGATTCGAAATGGAGTCTGAGATCCTTGCAGGGAAGGAAACGTCTGACCCAGAAAAGTAGATGAGTAAGGGTCAACAGTTCCAGCAGGTAAACTCGAACAGCTAAGTCATCATTCTCTAGTTAGAGTGGCAAATGATGCAAGAAATGTACGCCAAGAGAAAAAGGGCTGTTTTACAGCCCTTTTTCTCTTTTTATAGCGAATTAACGAGAGGCATCATTGCAGGAGTCAAAGTTTAAATGCCGAAGAATATGTGGTAAAAGCAGGTTGGGTCAGTTAGGTCAGTACATTAGAGCGCTTAATTGCAGGTGAATGCTTGTGATCTAAAATTAGTTAACGCAAGAAGCATTAATAACTGAAAAAAATAATGGGGTGACCCACTTAACCACCGGAACGCTGGGATTTCAACGAAAAGACGCGGAGCAAAACAATAGTCCTTAACACAATTATTCCACCCCAAACACTGCTTAGAGCCCAACTCACGTCAAACATGCTTTAAGTATGAGAATTGTGATAAAATTGGAAAAAATTTCAGATGAGCCATATTTTTACAGTTATGATGTCTCAATTGCTTCGTCAGATCCGTGCGCATGGGCGGGGGGATTTGGGGGTGAACCCTTCTAACCCAAATAAAAACAATATTTCACAAATAACCATTGTAACCGCCAAAAATTGATGAATATTTCACCCACACTCTCTGGCACAGGCCTGAACCAAAGTACAGTATTGTTATAGTGGCTGAAAAATGACTTACGCGCACATTTTTGGATAACTGATTTTGCACATGTTGGTAATTACGGAGCTGCATAATGCATTAGCATGACATATTACAAATCAAAATTGTTACATTAAGTCTATGATTATTTCGCATAAAAACACATGTTGTATTATAGTGAAAAAATAAATAGTAATTTTGTAACTATTAACTGTATTTCAGCATCCCTAATCAGTAATGCTTGTCACACATACTGTGACTAGTATTAATGCCCTAGTTAATTTGCTATGTACAGAAATCCAGGTTGTTCTTACATTACATGCATTTACTTGCATGATCATTAACTATAACCAAAAAAGGACTTATTCTACATGTAGTTCACATGTTGGACTGTTGTTGGAACCGCTTACTCATCAACGTTTTTGGGTGAAAAGCTTTTGTCATTTGCTTCCAAATTATGCGCGATGCAAGTGGTGGATCGTCAGTTGATTTATTTTGAGGATACTGATAAGGAGGAGGAGAAAAAGCGACTTAAGTTCATACAGTCGGTAATATATCAGACCATAGCAGTCACAGCAATGCTACTTATTTGCCGACAGATGGCACCACTGGTATTGCAACTGCAGCGCTTCACTATAACAGGATGAGACATTTGCGTGAATGAAACTAGTTATCCAGAAGAAGCCATGTGCTCTGGAGTGCTCCGGTTTCTACAATGACTGATTGTTGTGGATTGGAATGAAATCTGTCAATCATTTCTCCCCCCTCCCTTACATCCCATCAACTGTTCAATAGCTGTTAACCGGTGAACGACATGAACAACCTTTCAAACAGTCAAACGTCAACGATCCCAAAACAAGGTGGATTTCCCGCAGAAGCTCCACGACCTCAAGATCAAGGCTGCAGTTGTTGTTGTTGTTTGTCGTCGCCTCGATCAGCGGCCAACCTCCAGGCCTACATTCGATCCGGGCGCCCTCGTTCAGTCTTTCTGGAAGGGGGCCATTCACCTTCGCCGGCCTCCACTGACCCTGAGCGATGGGTCAGCAGGTGTTACGCTGAATCACTGGACGAAGGTGGTGGACAGCGGGTCTGCGAGGCTCAGTTTTTAGTAGATCGGTTTTTGCATCGGATCGGATCGAATGAGGCTTGAGAATGGGTGACAAGGACGAGCTTCCGGTGACGCTAGATTAGTGTTTATGTGTTGACTAACCGACTAACCTTAACCGTTAACAAGTGAGTATCAATGGAGTAATCAATCCTAAATTTCTAAATAAAATAATGAAATAAATAACCAGGGAGTAATTATACAGCCAGTCTAAAGCGTTACCAAATTTAATTATGTTCGTAAATAATTGGTTAATATGCATGAACATGCAACAACTTAGCGAGTAGACCTTAATATTTCAAAATAGATTACATATATTAAACCGTGTGATTAGCGATGTGGTTATTAAAACGTTCATTTACGCCATCCTTAAAGATCGCTACCAAAATATGTAAAAAAATTGCCATAAGCTTGTAACTAAAATTTTACGAAAAATTGTATAGAATTAGAAGCTAAAATCCATTATTAGGGATCAATTTGTTTGTCGTGTTTATATTTAAAAAAACCTTTGCTTAATATTTTAATTTAATAGTATTATTTAACAAATTTGACATGGAAATGAAGGCAAAAAGCCATGATTGGTAATCAGTTTTCTTTTTTCAAGATATTTCACAACTGGTATCATTGTGAAGAATATAAAAAAATTAAAAATCGTGCTAAAATGCAGAAGATTCGGCTAAAAAGCATCAATGCAAAAGCTTTGTGTCCATTTGAGAGTAGAGAGCGACAAATCCCTTAAGAGTTGAAATTAACTCACAAGTGGACAAAGGGTAGTGCTGTAGGCGAATTGCCCCCGCGAGTCACTAAATGTACGGTAACCAGCTCTCGAGTGGACAGGTATTCACTTAGCGATTCTCACAATTGCAACCTGTTTTATATTATGCATAGCATACAGCTCTCAGATAAAAGGAACATGATCGGACGTGAGAGTTCAGGAGCACAAGACAAAATCAGACACTAAGGGTAAATCTCTCAAAACGAGTATTATTTCTCTTGACATTGGTTGTTGGTTTTAATGTTGTTTCCCGGACTTAAATTTGACCATCCAGTTCACTACTAGCACAACGACAAATAAACGGATGAAAAAAATAATTAATTTTACTAATTACAGCTTGGTTAACTTTTAAGGCAGAATATAAACTAAAATCACAATATGAGAACGGCACGATAACGATATCACGCAGCGAGGAGGTGATCTGAAAAATGATAACAAATAACAACCAACGTGAAGATGGGCGGCGGTCTCAAAACCTCTAATAAAAATTAGCAGAATGGTGCCTTAGTGAGGACCTGTGTGCATTAATTGACCAAAACAAAATACATACACGATCGTGTACTTAGCGCGTCTGGCGCAACTTCCGTGAACATTTCCTTAGTTTAAATAGACCACCTGCGAGAAGAGAGACATCCGCTTAATGTTCTCCCTTATGGATATACATGAACAATGCAAGGCCAATGCCCGTCTTCTGGTATGTGGGTTAATTGTTGGACCAAATTAATCCGTTCTGGATGAATAAATTGTAAGCTTGGCCGTGTATAACAACGAACCTGGCAGCGCAAAAACATTGACACGACCTCTTTTGATAGCAACTATAAGTCATCTATAACGAGCATTGAGTAATTAAGATATCGTTAAGTTAATTACTTGACAAAATTATGAAACAAGTGTAATTTTTTGGGGAATACAAAACCTCTAATGAATTCACGAATTAAAAAGTATGGTGGTAAATGATTCCGATATCCATAATTGCAGAGGCCGCCCTCATATTTTATTTTAAAATAATATGCAATTAAGGTAAATTTTTACTCAATGCATTATCTTAATTATTATTATTTTCACTTAAAAATGCCCCATTAAACTCAAGCCTCATAAGTTATAGGAACAAAATACAATTTAGACTTATTTAATGATTTATCAATTGGTTTTAAATTTATTTTCCTCTGACCTAATCGGTCAACAAAATGACGCAGCTTTTGTTGTTTCGTTTTGGGTAAACATCCATCAAGGTGACCCATCAAGGTGAGGGTCAACAAAATTACGCAGCTTTTGTTGTTTCGTTTTGGGTAAACACCCATCAAGGTGACCGACTTTTTAGCCAGTCAGTCCTTTAATACTTGTGCAGACTAATGCTTCAATTTCAGATCAATCATGATTGGGGAAAACGCTGTTTCGCAACAAAAATGATTCGCGAAAGAAATAGAGATGAAAATACCGGACATATTTTACCCAAAATATTATGACCACTGTCCAGTTAAAATCAAGTAACAATTGAACGGAAATGACCAACAGTATAAAATTCAAAATGTTCTTTTATGCAAAAATTAGCTAACCAGTACAATCTAAACATTTGTTGTTCAAGTTTATCAAAAATCGCCACATTATGTAAACCAGAACGTCTAATATCTGTGATTAATTATAATGTTTAATATGACTTACCATGTTACTGCTAGGTGAAACTGGCTGCTGATACGACATCAAGATGGGTTGATGGATCATGTCCTGCTACCACAGGGCATAGCTATGCTGACAGTAGGGTACTGAGCTGAGTTGAATTGAAACACTGTAGTCAATCTTCGGTGTGTATTGATTTACTGGCTCGCATCTATAAGATCAGAAAGATATACGATTAGTTTTAATGCATAACAAAACAGTTTATTTCAACTAATGCTAACTGCTCAAATTTATGAAACCCAAAGCCTGCATTTTCATAAAACGATATGTGGATTGAAAGTAAATATAAAATAAGTGCATTCCAAAAAAATTCTTTACTTAAAAGCATCAACTGAAATTGTTTATAAAAAGCACATTTTTTGAACGACAAACCACTTCGTCCGTTTAAAAAAATAAAATTATGTTCCAATATCAGGGTTTCCCCAGAAATTAAATTCCTAACTTTCCTGACGTTTTCCCAACTTCTCCAGATTTCGGGAAAGTTTCCCTGACTTTATCAAAAGTGTGTATAAAAACAAAATGCACCAATCGTTTTGAATTACCTCAATATAAAGCTTTAGTTTTGTTCAGTGTTGTAGCCAGGTGGGCACACCGGGCCCGTGCTTCATCCCCCCCGAAATCTTCATGATTGATACGAAAGTAATGTATCACAAATATATTTGTATTACATTTCATCAATTATGTATTTTCTGGTCATACAATGTTTTCAACTAATCAATTAATATTATATTTTAATGAATTTTCGCCTTTTAGACAAAATTTCCTGTGCCCTCCCCGAAACCGAATCCTGGCTACGCCACTGGTTTTGTTTGTAATGTTGCACAATTTGGCGAAGCCATGCACTGTACGTCAGTGCGACATATGCAGACCTGGTAAAGCCAAGCATAAAATTCCTCGCTATTTAGCTGAAATTACGGCTTGGAATAGATTTCAAAACCCAAATACAGTGGTGTACGGACTGTGAAAGTAATTATTGTTAATTATTTTCATACTCAACAGCATCTCAGCTTTGGAAACCTCATCCTTAGTTGAAAAAAATGAAACATCAAGGACTTGAGCATGATACCGAGTTGGAAAAAATGAAACATCAAGGACTTGAGCATGATATGTCCATGGACTTCGGAAATCGCCTATTGCAGTATCAGATTTCCTCTGGACCTTTACAAAAGTTATAGCTGCTTCTCCTCACTTTTGCATATAAATTTGAAACCTTCATAATTTTTCCTTGACTTTTCCGGGGTGCTCCTACTTTTCTGATAATTCCATGTTTTCCAGGTGTACAGTTATCAGTAAAAACCATGCAATGCCTAACCAACTAGCTTGCCAAGAGATAAGGAAACAGTTATACTTTTTATATCAATGTACAAATACTTGGTATAATAAGTTTAAATAATACTTATTTAAAGATACAAACTTGTACTTATTTAAAATTTGTTTCGAAATTGACCACCCACTGCTATTAAATCAAACGTACTCACTGCCTTTGAAAACATCTTAGAATTCCCTTGTAAGTAGTTGCACAAGATACACGGAATAGGTGTTTTTGCCTACTAGCCTACAGGACTATAGCAGGATATTTCGCAACATTTTTGAGAATAATAATGGGTTACTCATCTAGAATTACCATGCTAAAAATTTGTGTTGTGTGAATGTTAAAAATGTCGAACAGTATGTAACAGTACGAAAATCTTTCTCTTCGCAAACAATAGTTAGGTTTAAACAGCATTTACATCCGTTTAACTGGTACACAGAATTATAAGTATTATTACCAGGTAAATATCATTTTTAATACCTATAACAGTAGTTGACAACGCTTTGTTATCGAAATAATAGCCGACTAAACATACACCCGCAGGTAATTATTTTCTCTCTTCTTTATTCGTCAGCATTATTATTATTATTACCGTTTCATTGAGTGAATAATATCTTATTTTACAGTCTCACATTATCATACTGATTACTTTCCTTGTTCACCCTTCTGCGTCACAGTTGTCAAAATGTAGCAATGCTTTAAAATTGCCCCACACGGGACATGTTTCATGAATGAAACTTTTGAGTCTGCAATGTAGGCCTACTACAAAGACTCATTGCACGCTGACAAAATAGATTCTTAAATTATCATATACTAATAGTAAAGCTAATAGTAAAGCTGGCAATAAAATACTAAAGGCGAGTTCAGTACCTCACAGTGATCGTGGGACCATTTCAGTTAACAGCTCAGATAGTAGTCCAAGTTGGACATACATGTAGCATTGATAGCAACAAAACCAACCTAACAATTTAGACATGATTTTTGTACTAAAAGACCA
Source organism: Rossiulus vilnensis (assembly GCA_034700785.1). Classification (NCBI taxonomy): domain Eukaryota; kingdom Metazoa; phylum Arthropoda; class Diplopoda; order Julida; family Julidae; genus Rossiulus; species Rossiulus vilnensis. The sequence continues at coordinate 1,732 of JAQIXS010000606.1, read as the reverse complement.
ATAATAATTTTACTACGCCTTCACTCCATCTGGTATTTTCAGGGTTCCTACAGCTTTTCCTGACATTCCCAAGATTTTCAGGCTTTAAATTTATTTTCCTCTGACCTTATGGGTTCCTCTTCGACCAATAATAAGGAAAAAAGAACCTGCTTTGAATAGTTTTTTAAATACTTGGTGGGCGCAATAATGATTACAAGGGTGCAATAAAATGAATTCAGACAACATCAAAGTATCAAAGAACGCTGTTTTTAAATTTGGCAGCACAGAAAGATATTCAGATTCCCAGAATTATTCCACCATATTAGGGTAGAAATGAAATTTTGAAGTTAGGAAATCACCTGACGTGTTACAAATTTGCATAATCCCCTTGACTTCCCTAGGTTTACAAGTCCTGTGGGAGCTCAGCATTTATGTCACAAGCTATTGAGGTGCACATCAAAGTTATAAATATAAATCCTGTTATAACCTGTCTTTTGTGATATGATCTAAAAATACAAAAGCTAGGTTGGGTCTACAGCACTGAGCAAACCTCAGATATCTCACTGTCGCTAATTACAATGGTCAAGTGCTTTTTCAAATCAGTTTAGCTGATATATATATATATAGCACGGTGCTAAACTGATTTGAAAAATCACTTGACCATTGTCTTGACCATAGATATATATACTATTTACATGTATAAGTAGGCCTATACAAAAACAAACTCTTGGACTAGAGCTGTTAAAAGCGAGTGCACGCATCTCATACACTGTACATGTATTTTAAATTTTTAGATTTTTATGGATATTACTTACCTATCAGCTTCACAATTCTAAGAAATGCGTCGCACAACTGTAGTGTACGACATTTCACGATCCTACACACCAACCTCGAGCCACGCGATTCACTAATTTGCACCTTAAAAACTTCAAATGACCAACGTGAGCTGAGGAATTCTGCCTTTTTAGCAAACACATTTATCAAGTGGTGATGCAATTATTGAGACGATTAGAAATTCTTTAGATTTCTTCGTATAGGTGGCAATAGGATCGCTCATAACGGCTTATCAAGGGCCGTCCACAAAGGGCAACTTCTATGCGGATTGTTAAATGAACGAAAATGTTTGGTTAGAAAGAAGACATCCTGTTGTCGATTCGTTGTTTTTAACCATAACTCTAGTACATACATGTACGTATTCCAGCAATTGTGTTATTTTACGAAATATTTAATAAAATCGTGTTAATAAAAAAAAATCTGGCGAGCTAAGCTTTGATTTATTGTGCGATGTTCTGTGCCTTTATATATGTCGTAGTCACAGTGTAATTCTGCACTTCATGAAGTGCCTGGACACATCGCGAAGTGCAAAAAAAGTACACATGCTGTAATGATGGGCGATTGACGTGCATTTATGGCTTGATAGATGGCGCTCATAAACGTTTCTTCAACAAGTTCGGTCAGGTTAGAGCAGGGCGGGTGATATATCTCGGGGCTTGGGGGGATTGGACAGCGTCCCCTTGGTAAGGGGGTCTTGGGGGCGAAGCCCCCTAGTTAAGTAAGTTATAGGTAACCATATACATGTATTTGATGTATTTTGAAATGCATTTTCAAGTGTTTGGTCTTGAGAACTTCCCCTTAAAGAGCGAAAACAAAACAAGACTACAAGCTAGAGGGTGTTTCTTTAAAAGTCGTTTCATCCATTAAATACTTGGGAATCACCATCACGGACGATATGCGCTGGGATACACACATCAGT
>JAQIXS010000605.1:0-42422 GCA_034700785.1 Rossiulus vilnensis | reverse complement strand
TTAAATGCAAAAAATTCGACTCACCATCCTGAAATGTTTTTTTCCTGATACAGAATGGTGAGTCGAATTTTTTGCACTTAAGTGTATTTGGTACAGTCGTATCCAACGACAGACAAAAAATAATTTTGCATACATTGTCATGTTTTTAAAACTTGATTGATGTCGTCATTTTCATCTTTACGAAAGCCCTCGCTACCTTACATGTATGATTATATTCGCCTAACGTTTCTGCTAAGAGGCTTTTACATTTTAAAGAGTGACCATGCTTTTAACATTCTCGCTCTTGTTTCTTTGCTCATCGACTCGATTTTTCCGGCAAACGTGACATTTGTAAGTGGGGCTTGGCGTTCGTCTTAGCGTTATTCACAGTTGATAAAATTCTGCATGCAAATGTAATTCTTGGGTCAATACTGCCTTGTGCTTTATTTTCACAATGGAAATAATCCCGAGAGATGTTGAATTTCACGAAATAAATATATTTGCATTTCTGCTGTGGCTGCTCTTAAGATTTTAGAGTTTGTCACGTCTAGTGCAATATAAAGTTCATGAGCGACTGCGTTACCTAATCTTGGCTGGAAAGCATGGGGCTCTATAAACGCTGATATTTGCTTACATCAAAATTTCTTAATTGAAATATGCACAGTGCCTGCAGCATTTCTTTGATCGTGCATTATCTTTCCTTTTTTTCATCCTTCTATTAGGACTTTCAAAATGGATTCTCAACATGAATTGCAGTGTTTATGCTTCATATTAAATAGACAGGCATGTTTATGTAGTATAAGACAGTTTGTGTGTCTTGCAATATCTCCGATAAAGGAAAATGTCAATTCAAAGCAATCTAATATTTTTGATGCCCTGTCCAAATCTAGCGCCGATTGGAAATATGGACAGTCTTGCTCCATTTTTGGTGATTAACACATTTCCAAACCATGCTTGATCTGGATGTCACAGGCAACTAACTGCATCAGTAGCTTACTTTTTTGCCGGATCCTAATTTCGTTTTAGGGCAGCTGAGCGAATCTTATAACAGAAAACAATCTGACATCTAACTAATACCATCTCTTTGTCGCTACACAGCCTACACTATATACAGTATGTCGTGACTTTAAGTGAGTTATTGAACAACTCTTTTGGATCGCTTGATTCAATTGCTTTCTTTGATGAAGTTCGTACATTGCTTTCTATCTTTTCTGTTCGTTTCCATTTCACCGGATAGTGCTCGTGGACATAGGCCTACGTAAACAGTGGACCTCAGCAGTATGTGGCCAGTATTATGCAAAATATAATGTCGAATTATTCATGCGAGTGTATATACTTTGCAGATCGTGGATCAGGTATTTAAAATATAATCAGATCTGCAATTCGTTGGCAGTAAGTGATGGCGATCTTTACTTTACCTGCCTTAAATCTATACTTACCTTTATATTAATGGATAACAGAACTTAACTTAATTACTAGGACATACAGTTGCAAAATACTGGTGTATTCTGTTATATATATGTAGACGTAAATGGCGCAATAATTTTTTTAATTCAAATGAAGTATTTTGATAAAATATTTAAAATTAGAAATAATACTATTCAAATGAATGTTTTCCCTTAATTATTAGTCATTATATCTTCAGGGTTGTTTTTAAATATTTTAACCGTGCTCATGAATGCTGGAAATGAAACTTTTCATTGAAATTAAATGTACTTTGCTCGTGGACGAGTCAGGCAAATCATTGGGTCTGCTGAGTTTTTGCATTGTTTCTCAGCAACTTCGTGTTTATTGTCAAGTGTTTTAAGCTTATCAGACCGGAAAATACTGGCATCAAAAATGCTTTTACTTTTGTTTCTCCCGCCATATTAGAATGTCATAAAAGTCAGAGTAAAATACACAGCGAACAACAGATCATGCAGCTTTACGATCTGTGCTTAGACGAGGTATTAAATGCATGCAATGTTGCCTAAAATAAAATGCCTAATCTACATCAGAGCGGATATGTATATATACATATATGCCCAGTGTATACGAGCTGAAGGAAGTCATGCACTCAGGTTTTACTGTTACTCTGGGGAGGAATGAAAGCGAATTTGAAACAGGAGATTATGTCCTTTGGGAAAAGCACTATTTGCCTTTTGCATGCTGCACAGCCTTTCCTAAACTTGGAAACTTAGTCAAGATAAAGCTCATTTAAGTCATCCATTAACATCGAAAATGCTTTTATATGCCTAATTAAACATTGATAAATGCTGTTTTAAACTTTTAGATCCCGAAAATTCGCATGACCCAGCCTCTCAACCACTTAACTGCCAGATTAATTTAAATCTACGCGGGCGCTATACGTGCTGTACGCAGAATAACACCAGGATAACATTGAAATTATATGAAAACTACCCTCAGTTTGGTTTTGTGCAAATAGTTAAAGTAAGCTTAGTTGGTCCCATCGTAATTTTAAGAATTTGCCTTCCTAACACGAGATGTCGTGCGCTAGTTCGGCTAATTCTTGACAAACATTCAGGTAAATGTAAATTGTTAGTGTTATTAAGCTGATTTTGGAAAATATTTTAAGTTTTTTTAATATACGCTGTATCTTATTAAGGGTTTTGCGTTCTAAAGTACTATCTTTCAAATTCAAATCATAATGCTACATGTATTAACATTGTTGTATACGGTATCTTTTATTATCGTTTTATGTACAATTTTTCGCATTATGCTAAACAATATCTGACCATGTATAAACATGACCATGATAGACATTATTAAAACACGACCTATGCGTTATTATATGCGTCGTACTAATCAATTATTGTAAATACAATTAACTTGTCTGCGATAAGAATATCTTTAAATGCTGATCATTGATAATGATTTTAGTATAATTAGTATAATATACCAGTGCAGCTGTGTATCTCATGTTTGAATAGCTGAGTTTTAATTTGGACAGGGACATCTGCTTATATATGTTTGCGATGATTTGGATTCAAGTATCGCTCATTTAGCAGGTTACATTTTTGGTTCCGTCGACTGGTTGAAAAATGGCTGTAATTCACGTGGTGCGTGCCCATTGTTACCATGCAGTCAGTTTATCCCAATTGAAAAGAAAGTGAATGATTATGAGTGGCGTCGTCCCACATGTTTTTCTGTTCACGTTCTGTTTAAAAAGGAGCCTCTTTCGACGTTTTGTAAGTGGGATAAAAAGCGTCTCTTCCTGTTACTTCCCAGTAGCTGCATTCGGAGCAGCAATTGCACTGTCTGTCCGATTCATTATCCTCAACTTTCTTCCACCCCCTCGCTCGACATTCATCTCCATCCAACATGGGTTGCGTACTTTAAAATGGTGAATTTGGGCGCTGCGCAAGCGTGCCTCGCCTTCGCATTATTTCCTGTCGTGTGTTTAGGGGTCTCGCTGTATGATTTCATCAGGAATCGTCGCTCCAGGGCATAATGAATGATGGGACAGATTGAACCGCGCTGGGCTTCCCAGAAATCATTGCCAATAAATCTATCGACATTCTATTTAAGATGTTGGCAAATGGAAAATACATTATTCCACGAGCAAATGACGGCAGTTTTCCCAGTGATGAAAATTTGATTACTCGGGGAGTTTGGCAGAAATTTCAATCATCTCCTCGTCATCGACTTTTCTCCTTTCCTGTTTTCTCTCTCTTTAGATATGCGCAACCACTTCGAGCATTCCTCGTCTCCTATTTCAAATAACCAACTCACCCCGGAGCCCAAGCTTAAGCCCGCAGGCTTTCGCGTTCGCCAGTTCTTTTCTCAACCCCGCCAGTAAATTCTGGTGGCAATGTCAGAAATTGTCATCTGACTGACTGTTTCAGCACTCTTTACCCGCATCGCATCCAGCGCTCGACGCCGCAGGGCTTCGTTGCTTAAGAGTACCTACTCCAAATGTCGATAAAATACGCTGACCAGAGTGGACGGTAGTGACCATGGTCAAAACCTCGATGCATACGGGAAAAGATAAGGGCAGAGGCAATGCACTTTTAATGCACATCCTTTTGATCTTGCATCTGCATCCCTAAGCTTGATGAACACGTGGTCATCTCAGATATCTCCCGGGCAGATTGAAAGCGTCCTTTTTAAATTCAACCAAATAATGAATCGCTCAAAAAAGCGTGCATAGGAAAGGTGGACATCGGCATTGCTTGTATAACCGAAAACGTTGTTTTTCTTCAAGTTTATTTGATCTGCTAGAGAAGAGCTATTTGCTAAGCCTCGATGACTGAGAGTGATATATTCGACCATGACGATTCCCCGCAGGGTCATCTGGCGAAACCACTGCTATACAGCGCTGGTACTTCGGTGTAATCAAAACGTCTTATTTGGAAGTTGAAGCTAACCCTATACATGTAGTATCCACGTTTTTTACGCAATACTCAAAAGAAATGCAGTAGGTTAGTTAAAAATGGATAATTGGTTTACTAAAACTATCTTTTCATTTCTGGTCCTAATTTCATACATGCATATTCACTTATAAAAGTTGTATGAATAAATCGGGACCGTTTGCAATCATCTACAATGTACTACAACTTGTACACTGTATAGTGACTGAAATTCCCGATGTTCTAAATCCAGTGATTGCTTTCCCCTGATCATTTTTGTGTTCTTTTAATTTGAAACAAATCTTTATGTGGATGACGGATGCTGTAGTAATGGTTGCAATGCTTGGGCGTGTCTTCTACGCACTAGTAGATTAGTCACACCTTAGGTAAGTGCACATTGTAGATTTTAAACGTTTTCCTATTTCTGCAGTACGAAACCCTATTTATATAGGTAATGCGCTTTGTCAGGAATCTAGAGCACACGAGTGGCCACGGTTTGAAACTAGCTAGATCGTTTAGTCTAAAGCGTATGCAGTGCATTATGTTGCTTTGAGAGGACGTTGGATTAGTGCAAACTGATATAAAATCACTATTTACATGTACTTAATGGGAATTTCTGATGAAGATTTATCATTTGCATATTGTAATTTGATTGGACTTGATATATGCATCGTTACTTCTATTTCTAGTGCGTTAACGCATGGGTACCATGCATGGTTCGTTGTCAAGCAATTTCTGTGTTATTAAATTGGTAGAACTGATGTAAAATTGAATTTCGAAAGTTTTTCAGTCATCATGGTTTAACATTATTTCTCCGTGTGACATAACTGTATATATGAAGCCACTAGTGGCTGGTATGTTATGACTCAGCTGCGGATTATTACCGTTAGACGAAATTACAATTTGAATGTCGATGATTCGCTGTATTGCACCGCTGCGGGTAGTATACATAGTAATTTTATCATTAGAGGGAAGATTTAGCTAAATGTTGGTCCTAGCGTGGTTCACAAATTGTTCTGGCACATGGTGGTGGACATAGAACATGGGAGTTTGTCGGTACTCAAACCACCATCTGAGTAAATGGAATGCAACGACTTGTAATGGATCCAGTTATCTCCACGCGCGTTTTTGGAATATGAATTAAATATCACTCCGTTTCCATGATGCTATAATTACGATTTTCTATATTTCAGGCCTCCTTCATCATGAATAATTTGCACGCACAAGAGCGTTATGATGCTGTATTTGTAAACTGTGGCGTTATGACCATTTAAAATGTAATTACGCCGCAGCTTATTTACATTGTTTTCTCACCGTGCTCGTTTTAATTAAAGCACACAAACACGAATCAGATGTTTGAGGAGCTTCGTTTTTAATGGCTATTCATGCTGTTTGTTAAACCGCGGAGTTTTCCGTTGAAGTTGGGCAATGTATACGGTTTTTGGTTATTCGAAACTGGTTATGGCTCAAATTTTACTAAGCTGTTTTGGATTATATGCCTATTTAGGTTCGTAATATTAAACAGAAGTTGAAATTGAGATTGAATAGTTCAGCGAGTTAAATACGTCTAGAGAAAACTAGAATAGGCTTAAACTGAGCCAAAACCAATCAGAGATATTCAAATTATAAGGTGTCTTACAGCACAAAGAAAGCCACACCGATGCCCAATAGATGGAAATTGATTCGTGGGACAAGGGAAATTAATGCCAAAACAAGCTGTTTTATTCAGTTGGTTCATTTGAATTACCAGTTTTAGCTTCCAACGGACTATAGTTTAGTTGAACGGTGCCATTTGTGTAGTACAAAATCCTAATATTTCTAACTAAGTATATTGGAAGATGGTCAATTTTCATTTGGTTTACTTCTGTACTATAACGTCAACTATGAATTTAAAAATCATTTGACAGACACCTGTACGAAATTATATTGAATTCTTGTTTGAATGGTTAAAAAAATGCTACATTAAATTGTTTGAATTTGGGTGCACAAATTTTTCGTGAAAATTTATTTCGTACTATTTCTAATATACTTATTTGCGTATTTCCGTTCCTCGATGTGCAAAGACTGTTGGCACTCGTGCATATATGGGCGACTCTCGATGCATGCCACAATGTTCTTGAACAGCACATTTGAGGTGATTGTTTGAAACTGATAAGCGAATAAAGGGTCTTTGACGTGGTTCTAAAGGGGGAGTGGGGCCACGTAAACTGTTCGGCAGTAAGCAGTGGCCTCTGTAGTTGGCGCTCTTCCAAATTTGGTTCTGATGCACAAGTGGGTTTTGCGGGATTTGATGGCGTGGAATGAAAAAGGAATATTCGGCGATGGAAGATGCGAAGGGACGAATTGAATGTTAGAAGGAAATCGCGCTAACATGGTGGAGTCAATTCTAACCCATGCCTTATGATCCCACTAAGATGCGACAGGACAGCGCAGTTCCTTTGTGCATATCTCTACGGATAGGGCATTATTACCATACTTCAGCGTGCGCTGTTGCTACTCGAGAAGCACCGGCGTAGAAATAGATGGAAGTTTAAGCATCTTTCGATAGCCATGGCTGCAAATTGGAAGCTAATAGGATTGGGCTTAAAGGAATTTCCCCCGAAGCTTCTCAATAGTGCAACGTGTTCACTGCCTTTTTGTTTAGCCGTTTCTTTCTGCTTGCTTGCCGTCGCTCGTCGATGGCCTCCTTGGCATTGATTGAAGAAAAGCTTAAGAAAAATCCTCCTTCTATTTCCAAATGGAATTCCGTTTCGCTCGCTATCGAAAAAGGAAATAAGTCTCAAGATATATCGAGTTGTTTTAGAACGGGGAAAAAAAAGAAAACACGAACAAACTTAATGGGGTTAACTTGGCAGGAAAAAGATGTCACGTTTGAAGTTTAATTTCTCTTTTAGCGATTTGCGAAACGAATTTGCGCGCATCCAATTCAATGAAATCTTCTTGGGTGCATGGTAAGCTCCGCCGTTTATATTCAATGAAGAGTTTTGAAAGTTTCGCTTCGCATACCTTTGTTTCAAATTCAAGACCATTGGAATTATTGGAACTTCCCACACGAAGCTAGGCTTCACGCGACGCTGACACGCAATTTGATATGAAACACAATTGTCTTAAAAGTGAAAATCAACCATTTCTTCTTTAGGCTGATAAACTACCTGCCGATAGGATTGGTGTTTGAAATTACTTTAAAAGCTGCTGTACGCGCTTTGCCTTGACAGGGGATCAGATAAACGCAGCAAGAAACACCATAAGTACTGTCCAGGTGTTATCATATTCGTTGCTAACCTGCAGAGCTCTATATTCACTTTCGTTCATGAGACTTGGTTCTTGAATCATTGGGCATTTCTATCAAAATATCTCCTTACTGCACGCTGCGCGCGAGTACACTGTCAATGTGTACAATCAGTATAACCACTACTTACACTATTAAACATTACTAAGTACCTATCATGTTTGCGTGGCCCTATTGTTTGTAATCGTTTGGATCCATGAAATAAAACCAGTTTTGTCTTAACAGGATACAATTGGAACACGTAGCGAATACATTGTATAATATATATTGAAGCAAGTCTGCTGAAACGTTAGACAAAACAGATCTGTTATGCATGTACAGTGTATGTAATTCAACATTAGAATGATTCCTTGTGACGACAAAATTATCCAATGAGATCACGACAAATCATTTCTGGGGCACTAAAATAATTAAATGGTTGGAATCTTACCCTAGTTGTCTATGTTTGTAGAAATAGACAATATGGTTGAATGGTGTTTGTGGCTGTTGTTTTTTCATTTATGTATAATAGGCACGTATGTGTACAGTAATGTTAACTCTCTAATTTGAGCTAGAAATGATGTATTTAAAATATAGCGACCCAATGCAGTTGAGTGAGCGTAAATAATCACTGACATTTAAATCACAAATTTTCCAGTCTTATTTAATATTTATGTGCATTTTCAACAACGTTCGGGTAGCTATTACAGTAAAATGGGATTACATTCTTGGATTGTCTTTTAAAGTTATCGTCTAGACGTTAGACAAATAAAGAAAAACTTGGACGGATATAAACAGAATTATGGTTGTGGCCTTTGCTCGTAAGCTTATACACTGCAAATCCTTTAGCTTTAACAGTGTTAAATCATCTTCATGGTCTGTTACATGATTTAAGTCTATGCATTTATAGGTACTGTAGCACCACAGCAGACCTATTAGTTCAATATTTTTACATTTTCATATATTTCAGCTCATGTACGCGATGTATTTATTCTCTATACTGACTTCCATAATTCCGTTGTTTATTAACGTTTTTGGTATCGTACGAATCTTTATTTTCTTTAATGTTTTGTTTTATGAATTTTTACAAAATAAGCAATTACAAGTTGTACTATCGACGTTCATATTTATTTCTATTCATTTCTAAATGATTTAATTTTCGATGTCCCATAGCTAACGTAAGACTATATTTGATAAGGTCATTTTTTCTGAAGATTACTTTTGGTTAAATCCTTTTTTATTTTACAACTGCTATGTAACGTCAGATGTGACAGTTTCCCCCTGTTTCCCGTCTCAGATTTTTTGCTGTTTCTGATCTTTAATGCCCACAGTGCGCTTCTTCGCAAAAAACTTGCAAAAATGATATGCGGAATAAGCGGCGAACATATATGCTTCTTAGGATATCTTTACTCAGTTTCACGTCTGTCCATCTTTTATGTTCGTCCTTCTCTTAACTTGTGAATGAGTTTCGTTTGCTAATGCGTTTGTTTGCTGACAGAAACGAATGGTAGATTTTGCGCTCGAAGGATCTTTAAGGTCTACCAGAGCAACCGCTTACTGCTTGTACATTATTGTTTGCATACTAGTAACAATGAGAAAGAAGTTCAAGTTGCTTTTTATCCCAGTTCATTTTTCATTCTGTCACATTTTCAAGATGACATGCCGTTTTAATAAATAGGACCATATTAGCCTAATGCACCACATCTTATTAAGTAGAGTGGTCCAAAACAAATTGAGCCTGGGAGCCAAGCTAGAAATCTTTCTGGCAAATTTTGTGAGTAGACTAAACTATTTAATCAGGTATGTATGGGAGCGTCTTAAGAAACTGGAGAGAATATTGTAAATAAAAATTCTCATTTTAAGAAAATTTTATTTGGATGTTTAAGAAAGTTAAAAAAAATGGATACCGCCGTGTTCCTCCTGTACTATCTTCAGTTCTGCGCTTCTTGTTTTCCCTTACATGATCAGCATGTGGATTAGTCATGGAAAGTCGTTAAATAAGAGTCAATAAACTAACGGTTACAAATCCGGTTGACATGATTTTCCATTCGGTATTTTATGTTGAAACTCGTTCGTTGAACAAAGATTGTTAGACTCTTTATGGAAGGTCCTCGTGAATTTTGATGTTCTCATTCATTTTAAATGTATTAGTTTGGTATCGTGCAAACATTTTCAAGGAGTTCTTCGAAGTAGCATTGACATGAAAATTGCAATATGAACTCATTCATTATTCTTATGCAAGAATGCGCTAAAATTTACTGCACATATGTGTGATCATAAATAATTTAGGAAATATTTACGAATACCAGTCTTGGTTCAAATGAAAAGAAACATCAGTTGCAATTTGCTATAAAATACTGTGATCTTGTTAATTCGGAGTAAGCCAACTCGAAATACGAAGTAGTATTGTAATTGCTATTTATGTAACGCCTAAGCTGAACAATCTGTGCATATGGTATAACTATTTTTTTCTTTTGGTTTCAGAGGATCGGAAGTTGTTCGTGGGTATGCTAAGCAAGCAACAAACTGAAGAAGACGTTCGCCAATTGTTTGCACCTTATGGAACAATAGAGGAGTGTACCATTCTGAGAGGGCCTGATGGTGCTAGCAAAGGTAAATAGCCCTATTTGGAAATCATTTTTGTCATTATCATCATCTCGCTTCCGTCGCAGTTATGCCTCGGTGCTGTTTTCTTTTCCGTTAGGAACAACCGCATTTCGATTTTCGTCGAGTTTGTTAATTCCGTTGCCATTTAACCCTTGGCCGTTTTCCCACATTACCTCGTTTCATTTCATGAATCGCTTATTTAATTAGAAAGTTAAAGCTGGCAGCTCGGACTGGCGCGCTTCGAAATTCCGACGAAATGTAAGGCATATGTGTGATTAGATATGAGAAAAGCCAAATTATACTTTGGAGACTTTAGAAGGGAAAATTCAACCGCTTTAGTGGCTTGCGGAAAGCGGTTAAAATTAATGGAATTTGTCTTCATACTGCGGGCTAGGGTAGCCACTGAAGGAGTTTTGCGGAATTGGTGCGCTGTGGGCCTCGCCCGCTCTTCAAATCAATATTTCAGAATGGTGCTTTGGAGGTTTGCGAGATTATGGTTCCTTGTCATTTCTTGCAAAACATTTCTTGTAGATAAGGTTGTTGCACTTAATTGAATGAATTAAAAGGCCTCGTACATCCAGGTTCCCTTATACGCATTATCTCTGTCGGAATATGACAGGGGTTCATTAGCTGTAAGCATGAAAATTATTTTTTATAAAAAACCCTGGCGACTAACGTCCACGGATAAACGCGCGTCGTAACGGGGTGGAAAACGTTCAGAAATTTTTCTAACCAAGGGGTCATCGAATTGTTCGTCAATTACATAGGGCTTGGCACATTCTTAATCGTAGATTTTCTTTCGACCTGTTAAATAAGATGAGCTTAGCGTGCAGCTTTCAATTCGTTAGATTGAGAAATAGGGGAATACAACTGGTCATCGAAGCTTACCGAGTAGATGTGCTCCAAACAAGTATAAGTGTCAGTAGATGTGTAACTAATTAATTGCACTTCATGGAATTAACGATATAGGCCTACCGATAGAGCATTGTGAGAGAGAAAAAGCTTTCGATTTCCTTGCTACCTTGCGTAATTGCTGGTTCATATTTATTATAACATTTTTAATGCCCTTCTACGTTTCCTCTTGTTAAATTGCTAGCTATTCCTAAACAGTGTATTTACTCCAATTCCACGGTCCACGCTAATGGGTTGGCAATGGTAATAGGCCTGCTTTAAAATTAACAAGAACTGGTTATTTGTCTTCACTGAAAAATTCAATGAATTCGTGTAATTTCTTAATAATTGTATGGCTTAACCTTTGTTTATTAATTGCATTATTTCCATGAACTTATTACTTTATCAAATGCAAATGCATTCAGACAACAGATATGAGGCCACTAAAGAGGCTTGTCTTCCGATTATGCAGTCTATAAAGCAATGAAAAACTAGTAAACTCCCTTTAAAAAGTTGAGCTTGCTGTTCCACGAATTTAATCGATTAATTTCGTTGTTATTGGGCCTGGAGATGTCTTTGTGAAAGCATAAAGGCACCAGCAGGCCATTCGTATATGATTTTCATGAGCTAATGCAGAGCTACGCGCCATGATCATCGGTGTATTGTTTTTAACAAAGTTTGGTGTAGGAAAGAGGAGCCAAAATTAGACGTAATTATTTGTCAAATGTGAGCTGCGTATAAAATCGTTGCATGTTATTGGATTTAGCTTTAACTGAATGGGAGCCAGCTAACTCTGATTGAGTGTCTTATAACATTATTAAATTAGTTTAGTAGTTTTAGCATCGCTTGATTTAATCGGTGGCATAGGTGCGACCTTTTCTGTACGCTAATTAAAAGTCGTATTTTCCAATGCCATGTTTACAAGACAGTTAAGATAGCTTGCTTGTCTGCTGTTACAGCCTACTTTGACACTCGTATAAATCAGTGAGGAAATAAGAGCCACGCATGCTCAAAATAACCGAAAATTTTCGCTTGTGGATTTCATTACAGATGATAACATTAGTTACTTTGATCCAATGGCGTTATTTTAATTTAAGGATTATAAAAGAAAAAAAACATTGGAAGTACTTGTGCATTGAATCGTGAGAACGCTTCCTGATAATAGTAACCACAGCTACAATACATTCCTAGTGATGTATAATCCCTACTCCCAAATCACTTTCCAGCATTTTCATTGCAAAAGTAGTCCTATTTTTCATTAGTAATAAAAATCATTATATTTATTTACAAGGTAATAACATGATAAGAAATGTGATGCGTCGTTTTGAAACTAGGAGTGCACATTTTTCTATTAATTGCAATGCTAGCATTTGGATTTTTAGTTAGTGTTTTCTATTAGCTTATAATGTTGATGTTTTTTCCCATAGGTTGTGCATTTGTGAAATTTAGTACACACGCAGAAGCTCAAGCAGCAATTAATAATCTTCACGGAAGCCAAACAATGCCAGTGAGTACCATCATTTTTTTAAAATAAAATACAACGATTCAATGTTAGATTGAATAGAAAGGGTTGTCCATTAAAATGATTGAGATATAAATTTAGTGGCAAAGTCGTAGTGGCAAACTCATAAATGCAGTGAAGCGCCACATGTGGACAATATCAGTAACATCATCCGTGTGTTTTGTTAAAGATAATTTGAACTTGTAGATAATTGGCTAAATTGCCTGCAGTTACTCTTTCCTTAATTCAGTTAAAAGCGTTATTAAAAATTACTGCTGCTGTGCTAAAACTTTGTAGTAATAATAATGTTCGGTCTACCGTCTGTTTGTTTCGATGCTTATGTGTAGAGTTATTGTTTTCATTTTACTTCTGACCAGATGACCAAGCATTATTTATATTGTTTTATGTGAGTTCAACATTTCAGATCTGTTCAAAATCTATAAATGTTGCATTTGCTAACTTTATCTTTACTAAGTAAATTACAGTTATCAGTTTCCATTTTCAAAAGTATTCCCCAACGTTTCTTGAAGCAGGGCTGGAAAACGTTGGAAATTTGAAATTAAGGTAGACTTACACGAAAAAGCCACATGCAGCAGCAATGTGTTTTGGTAATACACTGATTTCTCGTCTTCAGTGGTATCAGATTTGTACGCACTCTTTTCGAGCTTTTGTTTTCCAAATCTGGCTTAGCACGTTGTCAATACGTTCGGATAAATCTGCAGCTAAGTGTTTAAACATGGCAAGAAGAATAGACGGTATTCGTTAGGTCGATTGAGCGCACAAGGTGGATTAAATGGGCTGCGATTACGACGCATCCTGCGTGCAATAATATAAGTGCTTTTAAAAGCATGCATACAGTTTTGACCTAATGAATTGCTGTTTGTTATTGTCCATTAGGGAGCATCATCGAGCCTCGTGGTGAAATTCGCAGATACCGATAAGGAAAGGCAGTTAAGACGCATGCAGCAGATGGCTGGAAACATGGGCCTTCTAAATCCTTTTGTCTTCAATCAGTTTGGTGCTTATGGAGCATATGCACAGGTAGCTGAACGCTTATTTACAGCCATCAAATATCTCGCAAACGGTCCATGATCCCATACATCCTCCTCTTGGCCTTCTTCGCCTCCAATCGAACCTCGGCTGAGGAAATGTAACCTCCGTCGACGAGTTCGAGATCAAAGTTGAACCTGCCCCGACGCTTGGTGGTTATTTAAACAGTCGCATATTTCCATCGAAAGTTATTTCCCACCTCGTTAACCGTGGTTGGAACGCGTAGCCATGGATAACGATGAATGGAATTTGGAATTGGTTTTCATTTGGAAATAGTTTGCTGGCCGCATGGCACACAATATGGCTTCTGCGCCATGTCTTCGGAAACCAGGCGAAATTCGTTAATTACATCCGCATCAACCGTCAGTCATTTTCCTAATACAACAATAAGCGCGTCAGCCCGGCACTAATGCAGTAGTGGTACGCTCTGTACGCATTTATAATTGCCTCCAATTATCTCCAGGCCATATTAACGCAGTCGTACGTAGAGCGACATTTTCGATATTTACCATCAAATGCAGATGATGAAATTGTCGCATTCAACCCATCTACGCCCACGCGACATCAGCTCGGCGCAAATTCTGCTAGTAAATTTAATTAAGGGCAGATTTCTTTGGACATTTTGGATTTTTTGGTTCTCACGCGCGATCCATTAGTTCAAGTTCGGCTACGATTTCTTAAGGTTGAGCCAAAAGGATGTCCGTCATGAAAAAAATTACTCCTACATTTTTGCTTCAAATTCAAATTGCATTAATTTTACTAAAAATTGCTAAGTTTATTTCTTCCGGTGTTTCAGTGGTCGTCTTTTAGGGTTTCCGTAATGATTTATTATTTAAACATGTCCCGTTCATTTATTACAAATTGAATAAAATTGAAAAATCTATTTTTCAAACCGCAATGCAAGATTGCATTGGAGGGAGACCACTTTTAAGACGGTCGCGTAACGTTTTTTTTCCCGATTAATTTTTGTATGAATATTGACAATTTGATAGTATTAAGAGTAACAAAAACTCCCTGATGGACGGGCAATATACTGAAGAAAATGATTTTAGCAATTATAAGTTATTCAAGCAAAAAAATACTTATAATTGCAAAATTTATTTACTCCAGTGCAGAATTGGTCGTCCATTAGGATGGAGGTTTTGGCTTTGCCTTAAAGCTTGTTACCGAATTTTTTATTAAACCCATCCAATTAGTCCGGTGTCCACAGATGTTATCATTTCATTGGGCTTTTAAGTTCAATCCACTCCGTCTTCTTGTGTCAGCAAAAGTATGTCAGGTGGTAGCTAGTTAATGAAACCCATATACCAATGTTGTGCGGTTTCCATCTCTTCTGGTTGATCGCATACATCAGCATGGACCTTCATGTTCGCTAAATTGAGTTTAAATGGCTCAAGGATGATGTCCTTTGCAAGTGCAATCCAACGTCCAGTGGCAGGCAAAAGTAAGACCAGCACTTATATTAGTGGTTTGGAATGACAAGTGCCACCATCGTAATGGTCTTGAGTAAACATTTCTGTTATAAGGTTAAATTTACCTGATAATTTATTTTCTCAAAACGATCAATGTTGAAAAGTTGATCGTTGTATGTATTCTAATTTGGGCAGCAATATTTAATCAGTGATGGACATCCGATTTTTTAGTCAATAATCGTAAATCGACGGTTTAGTTATTGGGGTTATCAATTAGCGCTGAAAAAAAAGTTAACATTCAGCAGAATTTCGAAGCGAAATTTGTCATCTGAACTCAATTATAGGCTAGTCTGATATTGCGGTTGACATCTTCCAGATGGCAGCTTTATCTGGCAGCGAAGCAGACCAACATACATGGCGAATGAGTGACGGTGAGGACAATGTTCGTTTGGCCAGATAAATTGAGTCTTTCGCTGGCTTTTTCCTCATTTCGGCCTTTAGCAGACCAGCTGAATGGGGGACACGTGATCTTCCTGTTTTTAGCCCTATAACCGCTTGATGCTCCTAGTGTTGTTTTTATAGTCTAATTTACGAAATGATTCCCAACGCGTCGTCACAATAATTGGACCCTCATCGCTAACCTCTTTTTATTGAGATTATTTAACGACTCCCGAGGCAATTAAGGTCATACGCACATCGCGTAGGGAATATAGGGTTACCATGGGGATAAGCTGATTTCGGAGGCATTTTTTCAAGCATGACATCACGCAAGGAAGGTTTTGAAGTCAGGATATAATGGCCCATGGGTACAAAAACACTTACAGTTAATAAGGAAATAGCAGGCCAATAATTCTGATAGAATATCAGATAAAATAAATCTGAAAATTGCTTTACTAATTCATGTTTCTCATCGATACACACAGTCTGTGTCGTGATGCACTACGTTAGCAATTTAAGATGCTGCTGCAACTTGTTGCTGATTTTGCAACAAGCTCTCTCTGTTGCCGGTGCGAAAGTAGAAGGAAGATAAAGGTTTCGCTTGACTATTTCCGGTTTCCTTTTGACGATCTGCACAACACGGCAGTTGTCCCAAAAGTTCGATGACCACGTGACCACGACTCGTGCCACTTGCGCATTTCATTTCGGATGCCAAATTCAACAGGATGGATGGGGACTTTGTTATTGTTTTGCCAGTATTTGGTATGCAATATTCACCGAGCTCTGTTTGTATGCAATTTTAAAATTGTAGTTTATGCAGCAGCAGGCGGCACTGATGGCGGCGGCGGCTCAGGGAGGTTACATCAATCCCATGGCGGCGTTGGCAGCGGCTCAGATGACGCATATGAACACACTAGCTAATGGAATGACGAACCCGACGCTTACCACGCCTTCTGGTGAGTACAAGCAAGTGTGCGAGCTTACACTCTTAATTAATCATCCCAATCACAATGCATTGCACCCGTTTTTTTTCTGTCTTGTCCTTTTCCTGTCAGTCTTAGGGCACGCCAGTAATTTTCACAGATTTTTCCTCCTTAGGTGCGGGGACTCAACCAGTGAACGGTGCTATTCCTAATTTGCCTTCCCCAACCATGCCGAATTTCAGTATGCCCCAAGCCAATGGGCAAGCCAGTGAGGTGTATACCAACGGTATGCCACAATACCCTCGTAAGCCAATTTTATATTTTTCTCAGTAATTTCTCGTCAAGGCCACCAATTCCATACGTCTAAGACAAGTTTTGGAAACGCACGTTCTGACAATGGTTGAACCTCGCTAATCCCGATGGTAGGGGTGGGTTGGTTTGAATGAAGATTTCTAGAATTTATGTAGTGCTACTTGAAATTCAGCTGACACGTCTTATTTAAGACTTAGTTGGCAATTCATGAAACATGAAGAGTGATAAGTTAGAATCAATGTTGGTTTTGAATTAGCAGTAAATGTAATGTCAGTGAAATACTGCCATCATTTCAACAGAAAATTTGGTTAATATTTGTAATATTAACACCATGTTTTGTAACACCTTTTTTGTCAAAGTGACACTAACACAATGGTAATTGAGTTTAGTCTCTCAATTGTAAATTTGTCAATTAAGTAAAAGTATCCTTTTTAAGTTAGCTGGTTCTACGTGAATATAATGAATTTTGCTTAAGGCCGATCCAAAAGAATGCCTATCATGCAAAAAAGTACACATTTTTCGACATATACTTATTATAATCGCTAAATTTATTTCTCTTTAAGAATTGATTGTCCACTAAAGTATTAGATCTTTTATAATTTAAACATGTCCCGTTTATTTATAAAAAAAAAATTGAATAAATAAACTTGCAGAAACCCGTTAGGCAATCTCCGATGCCCATCATCGGAAGATTCATTGAGTGAGAAAACCTGTATACGGAGACATAATTTTTGTTCTAAATAAACTGGACGTTTAATATCATAAAAATAAGTCATCCCAAATTCAGCCATTGGCAATTATAATAGGTATTTGAAGCAAATATTTGTGATTTTTTTACATGCTGGACATCCTTTTATGCTAGGCTTAACCTACATAACCTACAGCAGTATTTTCCAAAGTTTTGAATCGCTACATGTTTTAATCATAGAGGTTCGAAAGGATCTGGGAACCTTTGAACTGCAGGCTTTTAGCAATGGGATCTTGCCGCTTCAATGTTGATGCCTTTTTCGAAGATGTTAGCCTAAAATAGTTCTGAATCTGAAGTGAGGCGTAGGTGTGCAGCATCCCACAGTAGTTTACCTAGTCAGTTACCGTGCGAGATGTGAATGGACATCATTTCAACTGCTGGCGAAAGTTGCTTGTAAAGCACTCCGATAGTACGGGGTCCTGACCAGAGTTAGTTTTTTTGATTTATGTTGAGCACCCTCGTCCGGAATTCGCTTCTTGCCGCGCTGCATTTATTCATCTCCAGTTGATGAAACATTTCCAGATCCTCTATAATGTTACTATAATGGGGCTGCAGCGCTCCGATAGCCGCTATGATAAACGAGATAGACGTTCGAATTGGAAATGGGATCCGAACTCGGACCTGCATATTAAGGAAGTGGATAACAGCAGTTGCATCGACGCCGAAATTAATGGCATGTAGGCCGTCGCTGATAGCCGCATTTCATGTTGTTCTAATGACCTCCACGTCCCTGTTGGGGGATGCGGCTCACCGTTTGGAATAATAATTTAGCGCCACAGTCCGATGCAGCCGATTTGCACTCATTCGAAATTCGCCCTCGCATCTAACCCCGCTTGCTACGCCCTCAATAATGTATTAAACATTTTTGGAAAGCCAGATTTCTAGATTTTCCCTGCCATTTTATTGGAAATTCAGCAATTTTTTCCCCCCTTCTTTCTCCTGTTCGCCAAAAGTAATTGTGTTAAATGATCTAAAGGCCTAATCTGCATGCTGGCGTTTCATTATGCATCACTCTTGATACAATCTTAATGGATGGATTAGGACTGGTTGTGAAGCGCGGGGGTACGGCACGTTTCGTTCTGAATAATGGAAGAGAACGCGTTTCCTGAACATTACACTCAACGATGATATACACCGGCATGCCTCGTGGTAATGGCGAGAGATACCAAGCCCCCCCCCCTTCCCACCACCCACCCTGTTTTTCACGTTTTTCACATTCACTTTGGCAACTCGATCGAATTGTTCGTTGTTCAGTCGATTTCTGTTGCCCGAACACAGCATCTCCAATGTCATTATTTATTTACTCCTCTCTAGTCTTAAGTGCAGCGCGCCTAATTATAGTCACGAGGCGTACGCACGATTTTCGAAAGGGTCCTGTTGATGAATGTTGCTGGGCTTTGTTAATCTCCCAGCTAAGTCTGGGAGGATCCAGGAAAAAAATTGATCCAGCTCGGGGAAAAATCAAATTATTGAAGAATGTAGTTTTCAAACCCGATTAGAAAGTATATGAAATATAACATTTGCTTTCCATTGATCGTCCACAGGCATGCATAATCCAAAATAATGTAGTCAAAAGTTTAAAGAAATTGAAATTAAAAAAGTATGGATATCGATTCTGATTAACAGAATTTTAAAAAAAAAAACATTTCCAAATAGCATACGCCGTTCCAGCCGTTGTATACCACCATTAAATGTGAGACTATTCTACTATGAATGCAGTTACATCATACTAGAATTCATTATTATGGACTTCATTATGAAATGAGGTCCATTAATTGCAACCATTCTTTAATGCCAATCGATCCGAATCCGATCTAATTCCGGTATTGTCACACTCACAGGCTCATTTGTTCGAAAAAGAAAAAGGAAAAAAAACCGATTTTAATGCGATGCTAACTAACTAGCAAGAAGTGACATTAACGTTCGTCTCAAATTATGTTGGTTTTACGATCAGATTTTCCAAGTTTGGGATGTCAGTGAATACGCTAAAGAAAAATGCATAGTGAAATTGGGTTTCACCTTTACGCGTTTTTTTTTTGCTTTCAGAAATGTTTTAACGGCACTTTATGGCAACTTAATACTAGGTATAAATGGAGGAGTGCGCGCATGCCTTTACACGCTTTGATCATTAATTAATGGTAATATACCGACGTAACGCATTATTCAAGTGTCAACAATTGACCGTCCGCACATGAAAGGGGGAATAATGCTGATAACGGGGAAGTGTTCATCGATGCTTTAATAAAACAATTTTGAATTCACGCTTAAATTCTCACTTTGTGAAGCGCCAAAGCTCTGTCACTATCAATGGTCCCACTGCTGAATCGTGAGGCCTTACGCCTGCCTAATGAGTAGTTCTGATAACAAATGCAGTTTTACCCTATTGAAAAATGTCCTCATTGTGATGGAGCTTGGCGTTAATAATCGGCCTTTATTCAGATGAATTCGCGTGCTGGGGTGCCTTTAGAATGGGGCTGTAGCCGAATTTTCGCATTAGTAACGCGACACAGTTTGGGAGACAAGCGACATTCGTTCTCAGTGGTTTTGTTCGAAACTTTTGGATCGCGCTAATCTAAGCTACATGTAATTTTGCGTAGAAGGGAAATGGATACTTCGATTTTATAATGCGTAGTTGTTTTAATAATTTCAGCTCAAGGATTGCCAAATGGTGACGCAGCCCTTCAACCTGCACCTTATCCAGGCATTCAACCATATCCAGGCATCGGTGAGTGTAAAATCAACCGACAGAAGGCTTATTCGTTTTTATGGAAAGTTGTTAGAGGAGTTCCACATTCAATATTATGTCCATGCGGAATCAATACAAATGAAAGTGTACATTTTCCAACGTGAGCACCCATCTGAGTCCATTTGACACATGTGAGGTATTAATATCATTTATGATCGTTTGATAAGTACAATGTCCAACTGTTATTGGGACGTAGACACGTCTAAGCTAAGGTGAAACCATCATAAGTGAGAGTATGCTCACAAGGGCAATTGCTGCTCAAGTACTCAAATGAGCTTTATCAAAACAACCTAAAAAATTCACTAAATTCCTCATGATCAGTGTGTATGCAATTATGGAGTGAGGTATAGGATATCTTGAGGACATTGAATCAGTTTCTTCTTGGAAGGATCATAACGTTTGCACCATGAATGGTTCGTTGAAGGTTGGTATAAACTCTTTTCAGAGCCCCAACAACTTGTGACCTAATAGCTCGTGGAAGATGTCATCGCACTGCGACTGTTAACTCTTAATAATCGTGCATAACTTTTTATTTCGCTCGTAACCGGCTTTATGTTAGTCTCTTCCCTATGTTCATCAGTCAGTCGTTTGTTCCCAGTGTTGTATTTATGTCAGTATTTATGAGTTAGGAAAACGGATGTCTTCTTCGTATCTCGCTCGTCTTGACTCGCACGTCCTCGTCAATAGCTCCTGTCTTTAATTTCACAAAAGCGAGTAATTGCTTACCTAATTAACCCTCTCACTAATATTCTGTCAGCCAGTTAATTGCCATGCTTTTTTAAAGCACGTTTAGAGCCGAGACACATCGTTTCTATTAAACATTGTAGTTATTTACACATTTTGAGTAAAAACGAATTGGCAGTTATAATGGCCAAGCTGATATTTTTTGCAATCATTAAAAAAAAGCAAAGAAAATTAAAATGAATTTTTTGTTGAGGATCCACAAAATAGGCAGACATAAATGATGAGAAATGTATATTGATAACCCGAGTTTCTTATTTTAAGAATAGAAAGAGGAAATACATATATGATGTATTCATTAATATTAAGTGAGGTTTAAGAACTATCAAATTGAGCGGATTTCCAATGTTGTTTATAAATTTAAACAGCATGGAATTAAGAAAGTATCGAGATTTTTGTAGATCATATCTGGTGAAAAAGATCATTTAGAGATCAGGAATGAAATTATTGTTATTGTGAATCCTCAGATTAGATTGACAGCATGAAACTATGATTCTTACCTAATTCAACTCGCTCTGAATTAACAATACGAAATTCCATGATCAAGTTTATTTACGTCAGTGTTAATACTATGAGAAAGTTTCGCAGTCGGCTGGGTAACTTCAAATAATTTTTATTATCATTTGAATGATCACGTCTACTGTCAATGTTTAAAAATGATTAAAAGTTGAGTGGGGAAAGGTTTACCAAAATAGAACTTCGTTAAATTAGTAAAACATATCGTATTTCTAAATTATTTCTACACCCGTCAACGGAGCGATGCTTCCAACCAGTTTCCTGGCTTGGTTTGAGTGACACATTCATCGTAGTAACGTTACCATAAAACGAAAGAGAAGTTATTAGTATATGGATTTGAAATGCAATGTAAGGCAAACGGGGGGTAATATAATGAAAACGAAATGATGGGAGGGCGAATTTATTGATGATTTATGGCATGCCGCTCGCAGAATATTGGCTGCTTTAGTGAAGATGGGGAGCCCCTCGGAATGTCTTTTGGCGTGTTAGTCGCATCAAGGGTTGGGCGCGTTTAGGAGGCTATTCGGACATTAGTTTGAATCTGTCCCGCTGTGCGTGTTTTGGTTTTGTGGCCTGTTTGGGCGCTAGGGTAGTTTGCGAAGATTGCGTACATGTATTATTCAGAAGCCGGTGGCCATTGCTGCCAAACCAAATGGACTACTTTAGATCTTTTCTTGGCAATTTTATCAGCTGCTGGCCATATATTTCTATTATAAGACAGTGACTAAGTGTCAGTTGGCTACCTTGGATGCGTTTGCCAGCGCATTGCGAACGGCATTCCTGGCGATCGCAAAGTGAGTTATGATTTTAATTTTGGCCAGCGGCGACTTGTATGGTGGGGACAATCCAAATGACATACGAGGTCTACTGCGCCGTTTATTTCCTATCGTTTTCATATAATTTCTTGATATACAACGTCGGGTTTTCTGCCCTCGCTTCACCTCACTTGCTTTTCTTTAACTTACTGCTGCGGCGTACTCCATTGAAAAGACATTTTTTTTTGCTGCTTGGCCATGTGCACCTCCTATACAAAAGCAAAGTGCGCGACCACGGATCACTTAGATTTGCTAACACACTTGGAATTTCGGGCCACGGCTGGACGATTTCGAGAAAATCTAAAATGAAGACGTGCGCAGAATAAATTGTTGCAGCGGTGGAACGTATATCAGAATTTGTTGCTCCATATCTATAGGATATATAGGCTATATAGATTTCGACGAAGCCCTCCTTATGAAAATTTTATTTCCGGCTTTATACCAATCAGTTCGTCTTCATCGAAAAAAATTCCTGTATTTTCTTCAGAACTAGCTTCAGAATAGCCAAATCAATCTCCCTTTTAGTGAAAGATATAATTTTAAGTTTAAAAAAATGACGTTAAAGCCTGCATCTGAAAGATTATAATTTTCGAGACAAATGAGAAGTAGTAAGGGTAAATTGTTCACGAAGGTAGTGTGTAGCGCCCTTTGTGAGCTGATCCATTGTTCATGGGATTAGCGGTATTTTGGAATATGGTTTATTGTCATTCATTGACGTACAGTAAAGAAAGTTGACATCTCGTTATCCAAAGCTTACATAATATTCATGTATACTTGTCGTTACAAGCTTATCGATTTGCATCCATGATTTTAATCAATATAGTATTTATAATTATACTAAAACATTCCTCATTTTGAACAATCGATTTTGTTTCAAGCAACTTATAAATAGATACGAGCCTGGTAGCTGAAACAAAAAGCCTTCCTTCGTTATTCTACCCATAACTTAAATCCTGTATAATCCTGGCGTAAATCCTATAGTCGTCTTCTAGTGAATGTTATGTCAATAGATTATTAACTTTTATCCCCAGAAAATGTAACTAAACCCCATTTGTTTTTATTGTCGATAAGATAAATTGAAGATCAATTTTTTATTGTTATGTTTCTTTCTCTTTGCTAAATCGTTGTTCTTTATTATGGTAATGTCATTCTGTATAAGAAAGAAAACATTTTGGACAGATGACGTATAAATATCAGTAAAATTATCTTTCTAGGAGTCATACATTATTTTTTGGTAGAGTCACGCTTCCATTTTACGATTTTTTTGCAGTATATGTGTTTTTCATCTAGATCTTGCTTGGCCGTGCTGGTGGCATAAGGTTTTACGATGGTTCTCCCACAGAGTTGGGGATTGAATAGCCCGAACGATAAATCCAACATCTAAATCTAAGGCAATTTACTGAAGTGGGAAATGAATGTGACAGAAAAATAGTTTGTTATATGACTTTTCTAAAACATGTGCCATTTTTTATGACATACGTTAACAGCATGCTCAGCTTATTGCCAAAGTTGAATCACTTTTTTAAATGAATTGCTCTCCTCCAGATCAGAAAGTCTCTTAAAACACACTTTATTTTTCTCGCTGTAATCTTCGCAATAAATAACAACTCAACGGTTCTAATATGTTGACCTATAAGCGGAAGCTGTTTAATGAAATTAGGAGCAAATGTGCTTTTCGAATTTGGAGTGGTTTTGCTAATAATTAACACGATATAAGGGTGTATTTATGGTGTCTTAGGCGACGAAACTTTATGGACCAATCAGATTGGACCACGTTTGGATTTTTAATTATTTTGGATGTTCATTGATACCAACTGCATTTTATGCCTCAACTTGCTTCAGATGGGTGCTTACAATGACGCGCGTACAACAAAAACCAAAATTTCGAACCAATGCGAATGCGACACTACAATTTTCTATTTCTTAGTTTCGGTCACATGATTCCATGGAAACTCATCGAAATAAGGGCGTCACATGCCTTGGTTTCCAATGTTTACGCCGCTTAAATTGTGCGATTTGGTGTGGACTAGGCTTATCTCAAAACGCCATTAGTGCTTGCAAAAATACGCCACGATGAGCCATTATTTTAACCTTTCCGTTGCTACGCGACCAATGTGTGCTGCTGCTGTCACATTGGCTCGCGTCTTAATGGTATTGAAAATGTGTCCAGGTGGACAGGCCAGAGTGACAGTTTAATTGTTAAGCCTTTGCAAACTGTGGATTTTTTATTTAGGGTTTCCTATTCCAGCTGCTTATCCCGCCGCCTATGGACAGTTCACGCAAGCCCTCAGCCAGCAGGCAGCCATGATGCCGCAAACACAAAGGGAGGGTAAGTCAATCGCTTTTCAAGTACTTTTCCATTGGCAAACTTGGCTGACAAATTTCGTAGCAGTACGGAAGCTGGGCCTCAATAGGGGCAAACACGCATGAATGTCCTGCAACTAGTGATTGCCATATACCAGGGAATCCAGGGGAAGACTGATAACTAAGTGCATGTCTGATTTATTTCAAATTTCTAAATATTTTACTTTTGTTTTAGTATTAATATATTTAAAATTGAGTTGAATACGCAATGCGAATACAGTATACATGTATTGAATTACATCATTTTTCATGTAGGGTTTGCGAGATTGTGCCATTTCATTTAAAAGCTTCGTTCAGCATGTTGCGAACTTTGAAAGTTCAGTAAAGTAATTCTATAAACATGGAAAGCTCTGGGTCTCTTTGATGGTGTGCATCAATGAAAGCTGGCAAAGATTACTTAACACAACACAATGAAGTTTTTATTAGGCGTTTTTTTTCTTTTTCAAAGTTTCTTCTCGTGGTTGATAGGCTATGTCTTTTCCTGTCAAGCGTTTGCCTCATTTGCATCCAACCCAAATTTAGCGATTTTCAATGCTCTCACTTTATTATAATTCATTTACAAATCTCCTAATCAGTTTTAATTAATTCATAACAAGTATGGGCGTAATTTATGAGGCGCAGCGCCCGAGTACGGTTTTGATGGCTGTCGTAAATAACCCAAGATCGGAGTTTGAGCTACAATTTAGTTTTTAACTACCCCGAGGCTTGCTCGCGGGTAACGTTAATAGCTCCGACGACGTGGGTTCTAACGTTGTTTTTTTCTTTCTTTTAAAAACCACTCCCGTCACGTTTGTTTTTTATATTTCGACCTGATTTGGAATTCCGGCCCCGCATTACACCCCGATTTTCTTTTATCATCGATGTAATTGACTTTGGTAATCGCATCCTCGATTCGCAGCCACTCGGGGTCCTGATTGGCTGCCAGCCTGGCAAACGTTCTCCGTAGCTCTGCCATTAAAACGCGCTCTTCGTGATTTACAAGCGAGCAATTAATGTAATAGACTGTAATATTACACACTGTAGAGCTCTAATTAAACTCGGATGTTGGGAAAGGCGTGCGCTGCGCTCACGACCGATTTTTAGTACCTGTTACACTTTTTTAGTAGTTTCCTCATCCGCGATGGGCTGTCTCGAGCTAATTTTCATATCAAAGATTTTTTACGACTACTCGGGCGCGCCGTTTCCTCATACGCACCCCATTTTTGCGATTTTATTTCGGCTAAAATCGATTTGAGCTTCGTCTCAACATATGTCGACTGGAACATTCGTTTAAAACTGCATTTCCTCATTTTTTTCCCCTGTCGAGCCTCGTTGAAGCGCATTACGCTGCAATGAAAACTTGTTACGTGTTTTATGGATTTCGCTCTGCTTTTCGCCTTCTATCGCCTTTTGCGAAACAAACTTTCGCCTCGCAAAAAAAACGTCGTGTTTCGAGACTGCATGAATTAATTGCCGGGTTCTAATTCGACTTAATGAATTTGCAAAACTGAAAGTTCAACGCGCCTCCCAGGCATAATTCTCGCGGGCTCCGCATTGGATGCGCCTCTCCCCCATGTCAAGTAAATAAATGCAGAATTAATGCCGAAAGAGTAATTCTGGTTCCCGCAAGCGCTTCTGAACTATGGGGGATAACGTTTATCTTTGAGCTCCGGCAATACATTATCCGTCCTTTCTTCTTGCCACGCCACTTCAATTCCCCGATTCGCTTCACTTACTCGTATAATTGCAGCGATATCATTCAAATGCGCATTAACCTTTCTTACGCACATAAATCGGACTCATTAAAGGCAAAAAGCGCAACGTTGTCTCTCGAACAACGCTAGGACCAGCAGTAATTAAATGTGAATTATTTATCCAGTGTGATTTTTTTGCCATTTTCTGGATGCGCATTTCTCGGTGATCAGCTGCGAGGTCTGGGGACTTGTCATATTTTACTTCACCTATAATTCTTCCGGATTATCTGGAATATAGTTTTAAGGAAAACAAGCGAATGAAATTAATTCCTCCGGATTGCGCCTCGCTGCAGCCGCGATCATTACTCATCTGCGAAACTGTAGAGTGGATAAAACGATTGCGAATGTAATTTTGCGAATCGATTCTTGTCTGGATTCGCTCGTAATCCGTAAGTCTTCATATTTTTATAGGCCCTCCGGTGATTATTCTGTTTTAGAATGTCGTTAGCCAAGTAATTTTGCATAATCGATACGCTTGATTGCCTGAACTTGATTCCCGACAAACCAAATCGCTGTTTTATTCAAAGACGTCTTAATTTATTCTACCTACCTATATTTATATAGGTAATCTTTTTTTTCCAGGCCCGGAAGGATGTAACCTATTTATCTATCATTTACCTCAAGAATTTGGTGATGCGGAACTAATGCAAATGTTCCTCCCTTTTGGAAACGTCATCAGCTCCAAAGTCTTCATCGACAGGGCCACAAATCAAAGCAAATGTTTTGGTAAGTGTTTCGTGATCGGCTTTTTTTTCTTTCAATGGTTAAATTTAGTTGCTTAGGCTAAATACATGTAAATCCCTTTGATAATAATATCGGTATTTTGAAAATCATATTTTTTCAACTTTTTTACTTTTGAAATCGTTAATTCTAATTTGCATTAGGGTGTCCATTTCTTTCAAAATTATTACATATTTTGCATATTTTTTACGGCTGAA
Source organism: Rossiulus vilnensis (assembly GCA_034700785.1). Lineage (NCBI taxonomy): Eukaryota > Metazoa > Arthropoda > Diplopoda > Julida > Julidae > Rossiulus > Rossiulus vilnensis. Next base: position 15,091 of record JAQIXS010000605.1, on the reverse strand, counting down.
AAGTTGCATTCATGACATTATTAATTTACCTTCAAACCCGGCGTATTTGATTTAACATCCAGAGTATTCGACACTATTGGAAAAGCTGAACGATTTTTTAATAATAAGGGTAATTTTTTTGTGTATTGCTGTTGGAGTTCAATTCACTATTGCGTACAAATGTCACCCTGCTTTTAATATAAATACGCAGGGTCTATTATCTAAAAATACTATATAAGCTGAGTACCAGTAATCCGCTCTTGAAAGAGATCAGAAGGATAAAGTTTTCATTAGAAAGTCTTGTCAAGAAGGATGTTGTCGGGCAAAATGATCGCAGAGCTTTCATGAAGGCAATAGCTAACAACCTAATTAGGAAGATTGCTGTTCGCGGACTTAACAAAGGATGAAAATAGCTTAACGTTGAACAAAATCCACGACATAAAGTGCAGCAACAAGGCAGGGGACCTTTCTTTTCTTTCAAACCTTCGTTAATTCGGGCCATGTTTCCCGAGAGATATCAATATTGTATCGTCCTTATACTTTTAACAGTGGGTTTGTCGATTATCTTTGCTGGAATTTATTATTCGATTATCGTGAGACTTTTTCTGTCTGCATTAAATTTTTGATTGGCTGGGCTTTGACAGTTAGGGTCTAGTGCGTTTTGATCTACTAAGGAAGATGGACGATTGTAATCTGATATAATGAGAGGATCAGGGAAGTATTAACATGCTGTGTCTCATTACGCGATTCTGTAATCGTTTGTTCACATTTGAATCTACGTGACACTTACATTAATCATAAGATCATGCATGATGAACATAACAAGTATCATGTTTATCAGTAACTAATTGAGGAATACTAGAAAAGGAATTCGCCATCATTTTTTTTTACTTGCGATTTAGATATTAGTGGTGCACGTAATACGTTCTTGTCGAAATAAACATTGCTTTTGATTTCTGATTAAATGTCCATTGCCTCTTGATACATTCTTACTGAACTGAATAATGTTCCATAATGGTACATGTTTCATTAAATGTAATTGTCGATTGTACCAGGCTCTAACGAGATAGTTGCATGGGGCAGCCGAGAATAAACACTGTATTAGTTGCCTTTGGCTATATTTTATTGCCGATTCTAATAAGCTAATAATTCAATATTGTAATAGTAATTGCAATAACTACACATTTTGGGACGACAAAAATGTCTCAGTATTTCTTTTTTTTCTTTTAGGTTTCGTGAGTTTTGATAACCCAGCAAGTGCACAAGCAGCCATTCAGGCAATGAACGGATTTCAGATTGGCATGAAGCGACTGAAAGTTCAATTGAAGCGTCCGAAAGACGCAAATCGACCTTATTAATTTATAAACCAAAAAAGAAGGTAAGCCACTTGATACCAATCAACAGACTTTTATTTTAGGAAAACAAACAGGAAGCGGGTGCTGCAGTAACTACGAGTGGATTTTCGTGTTAATAGTGGCGTCACTATGACACTTCGATGCAAACGTGTTCAGTTTGAAATGCAACATATTGATGCACTCAGCCCCCAAATCGTTCTTTCAAAATTTTCAAACTGTTCTAATGCGTTTGCCCCAGAATTAGCTTCTCCGCGACTTAGACCCCTTAGTGCCATTCATGGCAAACTTGCTTCCGACAGCTGCAGGGTGCAGGGTGATCTTCTCGAGTAATGATTTTTTACGAAAATAAAAAAAGTTGGATTTAAAAGGGAAAATAAGCGAATCAGCGCTACACATCTACATTTTCATTGGTAATTGGCCTTCTTGTGAAAGGCATGCACTTTAAATTGATTGCTTTCTTCCAATGCTTGTCTTAGTAACCATGGATACCGAGCAGCCTAGGCAAAGCCTACTCCCATTGGAGTTCCCATAGAACCAAATAAATCACTGGCACCCCGAGTAATGTAAGTCCCTGCTGCTAAGGCATGTTGTGGTGTTTTCGGCTGTCTATTCATTCTCTAGTGGTGCCCGTGATTCATCATATTATTGCATAGTGCATTTGTATATATCTTGATATTGATAGACACATTGTCAGTCTATTAGTTGTTTAGTCATTTGTCATGTCTGATGGTTTGCAGTTGACTGGATTTATCTGTGAAATCGAAGGGTGAAAGAAAGTCCTTTTGAAGTACAGTATCGTTAATCAGTACTCGCGATACACAATTCACAACTTAATTTAACGTATTTCCTTGATTTCAGCAGGAAAACTGTCATGAAAATTTTGAGCTAACAAAGATCCTATTATATTTGTATTTGATTTGGCATACATATGCATAAGAAATCACGCATAAATACGAATAGAGATATGCACAACAATTTAAATGTGTCAGAAAAGAAACAGTTGCTCTAACATAAGTTATCGAGCTTACCTTCATCTTCTATCATAGAACATCAGAGTAGGTAGGTGGTGTTTTTTTAAAGAGGTGCGTGCAATAAAAAAACATTTCAAAAGCACTCATGGAAAGGCGAGGTTAAATATTCCAACATAGATTAGGTTTAGTTGAAGTATGGAACGAGTAAGTTCCGTAACCGGAAATCAAACTTGAAATGGCTTTATTGTTTCACCTGTGGAGTTTAATTATATCTGCACTTACAAAAATTGATAAGTGTTGCGTTGTAAAAATGTCAACCGTAAGTTAGGTATCTTAAGCTATGCAAACTACGTTGCCAATAACATGAACATAACAATGCAATTAGCCACGTTATTAAATGAATAGAAACTGGATTCTCGTATATTAATATGATTGAAAAACAAAATTAATGCATATTATCTTCCAGTAAGATTGTTTTTGATAACTATAGTTTTTTTCCGCCAATTTTAGTACACATTGTCCAAATAATGTTCGCTAAACCTACATTTGAAATGATACCTTGCTTCGCATACATGTACATGTGGTACGCTGGTTTTGAATTTGGTTTTCGTCTTTTTATCCCAAAGTTGCTTCTAGACATATGCAGAGAAAGATCCTCCGCCCCAATTTACTCTTCACCTTCTTTATTCTGTACTTACTCTCTGCGACAGTCGCTTATTTTCCACTTCCCACCTTCCACTTTCATTTCACACATTTTTAAAGCACACAAAACATTTTGCGTTGCTTAATATGCATGAATGATGTATTTAACCGATATTTAGCGAAATTTAGGAGATACGACAGACATTCATTTTCATCTAGGCGCAGATGTTTTGAAAGCTGGTTGATGCTACATGAAATTCCTTTTAACATTTTTAACGCAAATATGTTCGAAAATGAGACAAGTTTATTGCAATTAGATGCACCATGACAGATTTCAGTTTCACAACTTAGGTTTTAAGATATGCAAGGTTGCTCCCGAATAATTAATTTTCAGTTTGTATGATTCAACATTTCTTTGATTGGCTATCATTCACATGTTCACATTCACATTTTCAAGAGCGTTTCTTTTTCTGAAACGGTGATGAGTTCAGGATTTGTTTTATTTGTACTGCATATGTTTGCCACACTAACATTGTATTGATTGGCATTGATCAACTGTATCGTTAACTATTTGTTAAAGTGATGTATAAGAACAATTTTGGCTGCCATAGTAAGTTACTGCATTTTGCTGCTGATAACATTCCTAATTACTTCGAAACGTAACGAAAGGTCTTTTTTGATTTCAGAATTGCCAATGAAAACCGCAATCATGGAAGGCCCAAAATATCATCAACTTGACCATTTCAAGGCCACACAGCCAAAACTCTTGGATACTTGTCGATCGACCTGCATCATTTAAAGCTAAGGAAACCCTATTCATATCTATACACGGTATAGATATATATATATATATATATCCATCAATCATGGAGGACCCCCTCTTTCTCAATGCGTTTCAAGCCACACACATAACAAGTCTTGGATGAGAAGCTAAGACAACTGGGGGAATGGTTTTGCTTGTTGTTTGAAACATTACGAATGGAAAGCCAAAGACAGCAAAAAAATCGGCTTCGCAGGTGATAAAATGCCATTTACGAGTAAAGGAACGAACATGGTTGTACCTTTGCTTGGGTGTGTACAATCCGGGTGCATTGGAGTGTGCTCTCAACTTGGTGCTTGGAAATACTGTCTGCTCTCGGCGACCCAGGACTCAGTCCCTGCACCTCAGCCGGTGCACCAACGGCGGATTCTGCGCGCTATGGACCTCTCAGCAAAGTACTTTTAATATTCGTGACAAGACTTCCACTCTTAGATGGCGCTAATAGACTAGTCAAAAGGAAGTGTACGATATAAAAACAAGTACTTCCAGCACAAAGAAATTCCGCGCTTTTTTCTTGGATTGCCCCTTTTATTCCAAGTCCTACTCCCCTCGAAAACAACTAAAAAGTATTAGCATTCTTAGTAGTTTGTAGTCGGCTTAGCTAGAAAACAATTGAAATTATCACAAACCACATGTATTTATCGCGCACAATTATCTAGTTTACCTTAAGATATATAATATTTATAATAAAAAATATTCAGAGGCTTTAGCGATGGCAGTGAGGTTCCACAAGGGCTGTTTTTTGATGGCTGGCTCCGGGTTTGATGGTTTTTTTGTTGAAACGCATTTTACTCTTTGACCATTTCTCATTGTACGTGATTGTACAGTATTAAGCATTTTCCCACAGCGTTTTACATTAATTGTGAGAAATCGAACGCTGCATTATTTTTTTAAACTATTTAAATGGAGAGCAACGAACAGTGATTAACAAATGTTGCGAACCTGTTCATATTTATGCGTTCCATTGCATCGGCTTATTTTTCGTAATTATGCAGAATTCGTCAGGCGTGGAACCCGACACGAGATTTTTATCAAATCATCGCTTCAGCGTTGAATTGGTTTGCCCCCAGGGTTTAGTTTTCGTCAGTAGATTGAATTAAAGGTCATGTGTAGGGTTCATCTGACGTAAAGCTGCATATTGTCCATCCAGGCGTTTCCGGTCATTTTACTATTCCCGATCGTTGATTAGCCCGAGAAATGTCCCGAGGCTTCCTACTTTCCACTTAAATACTGACTACACTGTGCCAAGAAAAGAATCTCAATCTTACACCTCCTTAATCCGTTTCCTTGATTTTAATTTAGTGGAATGTTGAAGCCGCTGGAACATGTCGGTGGCGGTTTGGCAAATGGACCTACACTGCTGTAGTATTATCACAAGGTATTAATAGTCAGGCCTGGCTACTTCGCCACTGATAACGGGTACTATTAAAGTAAGAATGTCGGATGGGACTGCAGTGGAACGTTTACAATATGACCCTTCTTTGCACTAGATTGTGTGTCTGTAATTGTTCTAGCTTAAAGATTCTATTGGTTCGTGAACATGGGGTTATGGTGACAAATGTGCTTGTCATGTCATATGTATGTTGTCACGTGCCTGCAGTGAATTGGCAGTTTTAAATTACTGTGTTTTCGTGTTTAATCTGACAGTCAATGGAGCAGTGAAACTGAAACCAGAAATCCTTTTTCCTCACCATTCAATTTTTCGTCTTGATAATTAATCTTTATATAACATAGGACGGCTGTGATTTCCTTTCAGGCAGAATTTTATGCAGTTGCTGTTATGTCTTGACAATCGTTTTTAAGTAGCTGTCATTAATTTATGGTTAGTTTATACACGCTGACCTCTAATTTAAGTAATTATGTTCGGTCACGAGTCCATATTGACTCTGGATATTCTCTCAAAAGACTAAAGTTTGATACTGGACTCATTTAAATTTTGACGTTTATGATATTTTTTCCACTATTAGTTTCAGTGGCTGGTTTCACTGCTCATTAATACGAAATTGTAATGAATCTCTATGATATTCATTCTATGTCAATGAAGATATTTTTTTATTTTTATTTTGGCCAACCGTTAATTGCATTGTGGGAACCTCGCTGCTGTTAGGCTCTACCGTAGTAGTGAGAATATCGCCTAAATTATTTATACGACACATCATTTGTTAGACAATTATCCTTTATCCATTTAACTGCTACTGCCTTTCTTCCATATTGAAAACAACCATCAGTTTCTATATACGAGACTCTGAAGAGCTTCAATTTTTGTTCTGGTGGTCATGGTGGTAGGGTAGTAGTATCTTTAATTTATTCTAACGACGATGGGGAGGACAGTAGTAACAATGAGGTTGAGGATACCTAATAAATATCCTAACACTTTTAGATAAAAATAGACATAATAAGGGGAATGCATGTATTTTTTGCTGGCTTACGCTATATATATAAATATAAATATATATATATTTCAGAGCCATACATTATATACTCTGGGAGTTTTGCTAGCCACATGTTGATTCAGAGATAATCTCCAGTAGGTAGTAGTTTATTTATCATTTCGTAGTCTACTTAGGAATCAAATACAACCTATATGGCCCAGCAGACTTAGTGGAGGAACAATGCAAACAAAAAATACACACGATGGCATAACTTACTTAATGGAAACGATTAATTTGACTATTTATTCTTTCCTCCTTAAAACACGGGACTCCATACATCGTCCAAAAGGTCTGAACCATCTATTTACCTTTGACCTCTCCCTCGCCTCCTCTTTTCTTATCCAACGTCATCTAATCACCCACCTGTACATTTCTACTTTTAAAATATATATTAACCCTGTAACTTCTTTCTCACATGTCACGTGTTAATGAAACCGAACAGGGTAATCATTTTTGTGCGTTGTTGCAAACACGGGACTGCAGCCTTTAATAGTTAACGTACTTAACGATATATATCATGTTGCAAGTGCAAACGAGGAATTTTTCACCATTGAGGCTGTCGACCATTTTGTTAGTCCATTTGTCGTCATACTTTCATTTTTTTTAATATTTTTGTTAAACATCGTCCAGTTGTGTTTGAGAATCATTCTGCTGTATTTCCATTGCTGGTCAGCATTTCCAAAGAATTTTTTTTAAACATGACTTAAGAGCAGAAAATTTATTTTGAATTTGTAGATTTTTTAAGTGTTGCTTTGCGATCCCTTTTAAAGATATGCCTGCTAGCTAGTTGGAAAATTGTATGCATTTTTTGTCAACTGGCTTGGGCTTCTTAATGAGGGAAAAATTCCAATTAACCATCATGACAAACTTTGAGATGCTCTTTTGAAAATTTTAGTGAAGTTGTTGTTTAGATTTTTCAATTTATACAAAAATTCTTTGATATGTACGCATCCAGTTTGCCTTTTTTTGACACATTAGATTAACGAAAACGCGACTGTAGATATCAGGATTTGTAACGCATTTGGGATGGTGTACTTGCAAACTTATGTAGATCCCAATAATTCCTGACTAGTAATACTTTTACTTTCTTCAAACTCACTTTTCTTGCACTGTATAGAACCTGTGTATATTTTTCAGCTTATACAATGGATGTTAACACTAACTTATACAACTATATACCGAAGGTCAACAGACCTTCTTTCCTCATAGGCCATTGTAAAATTAGCACCCCTACGCCTTGTACATTAACATGTAGAAATATTTCCACTTCAGAATTTCAGGATATTTGGCATATTAAGTATTTATTCGTGAGAAATTTCCCTAACCGTGTGCTTTTTAAACCTTGGTTCATTTTGTACACATTAGCTGGAGCATATCGATTTTCGAATTGCGTTTTAACCGTTATAATAATACTTGACCGCTAGTCGTTTTATTTGCCATAATTGATTTCAACCTGTTTATTTAATATTATTATTGTTTTCGTTTTTGAAAACTATTCCGTTGACAAGTGCACGGATAGCGGACCTCATAGTTAATAGTTATAACCGACAAATCTAGTCCTATAAGCGTTACGTTTATGATGAGATGCCATCCCAAACCAATACTTATTATCTTGTTATTATAGGCTTCGGTGAAATTTATAGAGGACCAATCATGATTATGGCACAACATGTTTTAGAACACAATTAATGCACACCACTGCAAAGTTGTTACATTTTTAGACCCTCTTGTTGGATTTTAATTTTTCCACGTAATTAATTGTTGTTTTGTTTCAAGAAAAAAGAAACGGGCTCTCGGCGGTCATAGTGTAACTGTGTTAAGTTTTCTGTTTGTGCGAGGAGAATTAGGGCTCTGTTCGACAAACAGCCACGTAGACAATCAACAGGACACGCACTTTTTCCACGTGGTAATGAAAAGCCGCAAACTTGTTAAAACGATATGCATTTTAGTAGAGCGGCGTGATAGATAACTGAGTCTTAAATTGACAGCTATTCACCCACGCCACATTGCAATAGATTAGTATGTTTTCTAACGCCAATTTCGTTTATTTGGTTGATTGTCAACTTAATTGCACAGGCATTTTCTGGATAATATTGAATAACCGTTTTTGGATAATTTTTAGTTGAACAGCCCATTAACGACGGTCCAAATTATAGTGAACAAATTGAAATCAATAGAGCAGATTCTAAAAAGTGCGTGATGGATGATTTGATGAGTCCTAGTCATATCAAACTTGGCCGCCTTTGAGCCTGAGCATAGACCTGTCTTTATACAAAATGAACATTCCAAATGCAAGGGGTGGTCGTGCATTCCTCTTGATCTTAATCTAAAACAGTACTGGTCCGTTGTGAATATTTATTTTTTTCGCTAACTTTTTTCCTCTACCCACTTACCTGTATACAAATAATTATTTAGTAGTTTGCTCAAATAGATCTCACGTGGCTATAATTCTTGCCATTATTACTCTTATTTTTTGCACAGGAAGCAAGTGTAGAGCTCATTCTGTGCACGATATCTTACTTTAACCATTGGTTTTTTTTTCTTTTTGAGTTACCGACGAATTCCTCTTCAAGCTAGTGCATGCTGCTTGCAATACTATATGACTTTGGATTCTCTTTCGAAATGGAGGTCTGATGGAGAAATCATGAAGGAAAACGATGAGTCTTAGTTTGATCGAACCAACAACAACGCCATTGTAAATATAACGCTAACTGAATGCACCACTAGTCTTATTCTATATACTCATATACTTATTAGTTATTGTTATATTTTAATTATGACCACTTTATATATTCCAGCGATAAATTATTCGTTTTTTTCATGCACTTTTGAGAACTTTTCTCGTGTAGAAGTAGTTTCCCTATATATGAAATGCGATGAATTTGATATAAAATTATCGCTCTGGAGCATATCACACGAAGTTTTCTTATTTTTCTCTTCTTATCCCTGGGGCATGATCCCGATCGCTTACTACACCCTATCTTATATATCGCTTAATTTATTGACAGCTGCATCTAAGACTCCATCGAATTTCTTCGCAACGAATTTTTCCCGTGGTTGTTTTCTTTTTACCCCCCAATCTTGCTCGAATTTTTTTTTTCGTTAATCGCCGGATGGATATTTTGCATTTGCACGTCTTTTTATCGCCGAAGAAATCGAGAGGTTTTTTTGTTCGTGAGCCGCTCGACCAATCCTTTACAAAGACAATTATTTTTATTCTTATTTAATTCGTATATTGAATTGATCGTAGCTGTATCTATCCACCTATTATAAGCACATAACAATGATACACCTTGCAGGGATGGGGGCATTATATTGGGGTGCGGGATGGGGAAGTATTACAACTAGGGGATGACTATTCCAGCTCCCAGTTATTTACATAAACATAAGTACATTTTGTAGCGCTAGTAATATGATAGCAAGTTGAACACGAAATGCGTCATTCGCTCGAAGTAATTTAGCTTTTACTTTTTGACTTCCCAAGTTGAGTCAGCTTGGTGGAAGAAGATGGGCCGCGTACGTCTGTGTTCCGATCGGATAGGAATAGGGAATCGAGTGCATTGGCACGATTGTTGACGAGTGTGAGAATTGTGCTTTGTGATTGCTATTCAGTTAAGTTACACGAATGCTCTGTTATGCGCTGTTACAAGATCGGTGAAATCGAGGGAACTCAAGCGTTGCCATTGTGGCGTAAAGTTGCGCAAGATCGGATTGGATCTCACGAAATCATCACCGAAAATGTCATCCTGTGATCGCTTCATAATTGTATCATTATGCAGCAAAAGAGGAATAAAATAATGGCACCATCTCTGGCTAGGATTTGTTGCACTTTGGTGCATTCGCGTGTGCTTAATTGTGCTGTGTAATGGGCGAAAATTGTGCAAATGGTTAACGCGCATACGAAGAGGAGCGGCCGAGTAAAATGCTGGACTTGTAACGAAGATCAGAAACGGGATCGTGAAACTTGCTTGAGAAGGTGCTCACACGTGGAATGATACTTAAAACATGGCACCGACCTGTCCGAAAAAAAAAGTGTTGAGACTGTAGAATACGAAGAATCTAGTCGTCATTTAGGAGAAACCCAATAAACGTTACGATTTACATTCGACTATTATTGATAAATGTGATGCCTAATATCCCCTGATCTTCTGGACCCAGCATTGTTAAGTTCAGATTATCAGATTGACATTATAACTACCGCATCGTGCGCTTCTCGATCGGATTGCGTACGTTCAAATTTCGAATAGTTGGACAAAAAAAAAGTATACGTACTCTTACAGTTAGTCATTTTCAACCGTTTTTGACCTTTAAATTTCATAAAGCTCTAATCGAACGCTGTCTTGTCAAGGACGTGCAAGAGAATAATTTATTTGATCTCTTAAAATATAATTTGTTACGATGCCTATTTCAGGCATGCAATGGCTTGGTAATACTGGGTTCAGTTTCAGGATTCGAGACTTTCTACTTTGAATATTTCTGATTTCATTTATTTTTAGAAGTTGCACTTATCACGGCATATCCGATTGAAAACGTTTATTTTTACTTTTTATATTCCGGCTTGTTCTTGTGTGGTTGAGTGCCTTCCAAAGCACAAGAGGATCTGTTTTCAATGCTTTATATTATTAAAATGGGTACTGCTGAGTACTACTAGACGTGTGACTGGTGGTTCGTATAGCCTGTATCTCCCTAGCCTTTCTTTGAATTGCAATTTTACGAGATAAAGAAAGGATGAGATCTATAGCTATTGTAACCGACAGGATATTCAACTACGCCGTTGCTCTAGTCCAGCCTGAATTCAGATTTGTTATTTACTAGGTTCTAGTACTACTCACGATTGCGTGAATCTTAGATTGCAATGTATCACTAGATCGATGCAGTGGACTATCTTGAAGCTAATTATAGTTAAGTGCTTCATTTTTGATAGATTATTTCATAGGTACTAGACATGTCTAGTCAGAAGCTGTTAAGTACCTCAGATGTCTATCATTGACGCTGGCAGCTTTAACATAAAGGTAAAATTCCATAAAACAGTTTTGGTTTGGTTCACTAAGTTTCAATCTGTGATAAAAATGCCTCTCTAAAGTATCATCCAATCTCTTAATGCTATGGAAATGCCGTTTGTAACCCACTTTGCAGGAAGCCTTTATATCAATCAATGCCGCAGTTTTATTTATTTGTATTGCTTTTGTTTTTTCAAAGTGATTGTAATAGGCACTGGTAGCATATTAGAGCTCCTTTATAGAAGCCACCCGTGATTTTGTGCAACTTCTGTAGCTCAAAATCAGACGAAATTCATACAAGTGTCGCTATGGATGCATTTGATAATTTATTACCAATATATTCGAAATTATTGTAATACTATAAACCAAGACTTGTAACTTCCCATCTAGTCTTCTGAATAAACACGCAGCAGCAAGTTTCTATCATTGGTGTTGTTTTCTTATCACTGACGCACAGATGAGGCCATGGCAGAGGAGTAACAAAGACAGGTTTGAACAAACTTTAATAAACAGGTTATCCGTTTGGCATCTTTAAGGTAAAACACCCACGTCTCCCAGTGGGCGAAATGCTTTATCTAGCTCTGCAAAAGTCCAAAAAAAATTGATCTTCAGATTTAGAATTAAATCGCAAATTTAAACAGCAAAAGTTGTCATTCAGCAGCCTGATGTGAGCATAACAGTAAGCAACCCAGAGCAGCTAACACCCAAGGGCATTACATGTAGGTAATTAAATATTACAAATTTCCATCATTCAAATGAATATAGACACTAATTAATGTTATATAAATAATCTTACGTGTATTTTTCTTCTAAGCCAAACATGTCATTCGCTGTAACATTTGCAGAGCTAGATTAGTAATTTCGCCCACTGTTCGTCGTTTGAAGAGTCACGCTAACAACTTGATGACACACACTGCTCTTGCTAATCTTAAATACTCTGTATTGACAGGTACGCAGTAACAATCCAAATAGTGTTTATCAGGTTAATAGGTTGAATAATATCTACGTATTTCGCCTTAAGCCTGTCATTCTTTAATAACATTCCTAATTTACTTTTACTAAAAGCGTAACCAGGATCTTTTATTTATATTTATTTATTTTAATTGCGCCACATCTAAACGCTGAGCTAATTAGTACTTATAACTCGAAAAATATCCCTTCGCCTGGTTTTTTTACAAATAAATCAGCGAAAATCGAAATTTGAGAAATCCTGGATACATGTACACGCGGACATTATAGTTTTCCTATTTGTCCAAATTTCGGCTTGGATCATGCGTGACTCCAAATACAATAGAACAATTGGTATGTTTTAATGTATTCATTAAACGCTGACAGTGAAAGTTTATTTTGAGTATATAAATTATGTCATTAAACATTAATACAGTATCTGCATTAATATTTAAGGCCTCAAACATGATCAATTTTGTTTGAATGTATCTATCAATGGTTTGTTTATAATTCTACGTATATACGACCTCATTTGTTTTCAATTCCGTGTGCATAAGCTCTTTGATTTCTAAAAAGTATTCGAATTATTGAACATACACTGTAGTACCAAGGCTACGATTCCCAAGCAACGCTGTATTGTACATCTACCGCCCTGTTGTTTTTTAGCGAATATTCTGTCATCTTAAGTTACCTTTCACCTGTCATCTTTTCTGTATATCGCCTGGATATAAGATTAATAAGTTCTGTCCAGTTGATGTTTTTGCTATGATAAATAACTGACAAGCAGAGTATTTAATAATTTTAGTCAACTTCACTGCTGATAGTTTTGCCCTTAATTTCGGTTGCAATTTTGGCGTATTTAATATGTCGGTTATGCAACTTTTAGTTTTCTCCTCATTCGCATTACATTTCGAGAGAGGAATGTGCTAGTAGGTTGTTCTAAACGTTAATAAATATGCAATTTATTCCAAAGACATGCAAGGGAATTTTTAATTATTACCATATCTACCATACTCATAGAGTACAGGTTGTATTTTCAATTATTCTACATTAATTCCAGAAGTAATACTATACACTGTATACGTATGCAGATCTAGTTAAATTAGTGAAATGTAGAATGTATAATTATATCAAGCGCAATTTTTATTCATTGACAAATTTAATTGTTTAACACCATACATCTATGTTTAAGTCGTGGAAATCTGATGACACACGTGTATGGTAATAATTTTATAATACGTTGTCTTGTATTATTAAATTATTTGACGGTTATACAAAAATATTGTTCAGTATATAGAAAAGTTTGAATTGATTTTTCAAAAATAAATAAAACATCTCATTGGCGACAAATAATTGGAATACTTCCCAAAGTCAGCATCTACCAGGAGCTCTTTCTTCATTCATTTCAATGCACAATCCAAAGTAGACATTATGTTTCAGAATCTAATACCATATTTATAAATGTTTTTGCGTTATCTCCTAAAGCTAAGCTAAGGAATAAAAATATGTACCAAAGAATGTTAATTTCTTAAAACTTCCAAACTGTAGATTATGTTGATACAGGTACATGTAACAAGCAATTCCTTATTCAAGACAGTTTTATTGTATTGTTTTACTATGGATGTAGTCTCTTAATACGATAATCAATCTGCCTGATTCTAGTAATAAGCACTGAATGAAAGTGTTAAATACATTTATATCAAAGTTTTTGACTTAAAAAATTCCTTAATTGGTCGAGTTTGGCTCCATTTGGAATTTCATTTGATATAACGAACATTTACAGTATATGCTGCACTGTAAATATACATGTCATTTGACGTATTAACTGTCTTAGCTGTAAATTGCTTAAAGGGTGAACGTTGAGAGCCTGTGGTGAGCCCTATTCTCCTGTTAATAATTTATTAAACATAGCAATTGAACGTTTTTAATGTATTCTGTAGCTAGGGATTGTATTGTTAATAGATCAAACCTAGCCTATTCTTAGATAGATTTGTTTTGTTGGATCAGGTGAGTTGTCATGATACTTTAGTGTTACTCTTGCTCGTCCAAAAGGAGAAGGTACCAATACGAGAACGTTAGCCAAAGACCGTACTATATCGAAATATTTCATTTCTGTGATATTTTTGAAAATCAAAATTTGCTTTCAAAAATATTCTGCTACACGATGTTTAGAGCGACATTAATGATACTTGTTTCATTTCAATATGCAATTTCCTTAACACTGTCCAAGTTTAGTGATTCCAAAGTATATTCCAAACAATTAAACTTCATCCCAGATGCAATTAGCAGCGAAAAATATACTACTTCGTCAGTTCTACACTGTATAGCTCTTGGCCACGCAAAGCAGCAATCCTGTCTTGGATTCAATTATGAAGTGAGTAATGCAAATTCGCTCGCCAATCAAAACGCTTTATAAACCAGAATGGTTTTGAAAAAGAACGGAATTGTATCTTTTTGATTTAGGATCGCATTTGTGAAATCGTTTCTGGTCATTTTAGCGACCAGCCCGTCACCGTCAGCAACGGGAAGCCTTATTTCGCCGAGATTTGCCCAAAAATAGTAAGTGATTAAATATTAGTGTGAATGTATCATACACGATAATGATGGATTTTCTGAAAGGATTTGATTTGCCTGCATAATGGTACTGTCAACGTCTCGATTTCATCATTAAATTGCTGCAACGAAGCAACTTGCGTTTGTAAATCTAATATCAATGGCCCCTACTACAGAGGAACTCGATGTGAAAAAGGTAGTTTGTGTGTGTGTTGTGGATTATATTGTTATGCTTGAGTATAAATTTTCTCTTCATTTTCTGGTATATCTATTTTTATCTCATGTTTCTAGAATGTGTATTTAAGAGCTATGCTGGCAAAGACATGGCTACCGATGATTTAGCCATAGAAACCCAAATGCCATCTGTGAACGTTTGTCTTAAAAAATGTGC
>JAQIXS010000604.1:0-42441 GCA_034700785.1 Rossiulus vilnensis | reverse complement strand
GGAACCATCTGTATTTCAATTTTTAGGTACTGTTGAAAAGGAACCAGAAAGTCAGTTCAGTCGTAGTCCAGCCAAAGCCAAAGATGAAAATGGCAAATCGAAAGCTGCAGAAGCTGGAATCATTGTTTATGATGAAGACGGAAAATTGATACCAATAATGTTTTATAATACAGATTGTGATCCGAGAAACTCGCCTAAAGTTGGAGATAAAGTAAGTAGTCCTTGACCTCAATAGGCAGATTTTCAGAAAACTCCGAGATAAGTTCCCAGGTGAATGCTCGGAACATTTTTTAAAGTATAACATAAAAATTATACCTAAATCGCTCTTGATTTATTCATCAATATAGGTGCAGTTTAACGTCTGTGAAAGTAAATGTAATGGCAGCAAAGTAGCATTGGATGTTAAAGTCATTTTCAGAAGTGCAAAAAATGGTTTCAAGTACACAAGCCAGGGATTTATTGCGGCCTTAAAGGATGGTTTTGGATTCATCGAAACTGCTGAACATGATCGAGAAGTATTTTTCCACTTCAGGTAAGTAATGAACCTAATATTGGATTTGGAAATGTTGACTTTTAAGTAAAGTAATGCATTTTTGGAATTTTAGTGTGTATGCTGGTGATGCGACTCATTTAGAGCTGGGTTGTGAAGTTGAATATGCAGTGTCCCAGAAGAATTCAAAAGTTAGTGCTGAGTGTGTACGCAAATTAACCAGTGGGACAATCTCAGTTGAAGACATTAAAAACGATGAAGTCCTGGAAGGGATCGTTACACGACCGGTGCGTTGCTGCAATCCTGATCAGGAGGATTATCCTGGGCTCATCAGAGTAGGGAGTGAAGGTATGTGCTTGAACAAATTGATGTTGTGAGGAACTGACATTTCACTTAATTTAGAAAATGCTGAGATCGTAAAATCTGATGTTGAGAGATTCGCAAACAGTTTTAATTATCGATAATTTGAGCATATTTAACGGAAATATTTAGATAACGAAGATGTGGAAATTTATCCTTTTGGCATAACGAGCCTTCAGGACAAGCGCGAGTTCCTCCAAAAAGGAGATCCTGTGCAGTTTCAGATCAGCGTGATGAAATCTAATGGCAACGAGCGAGCTTCAAATGTGAAAGCTCTGCGCAAGAAACTTCAAGCAACGGTTGAGGCAATAAAAGGCCAAGTAAGCTATTCGAAACGGTGTTTTCTAATTTCAAAGTCTTTTAAATTTTCAATCATGGTAATGAATTGGTCCTTCTGTAGTTTGGTTTTCTGTCTTATGAAGTGGATGATGGTAAGAAGTTATTCTTCCACATGTCGGAGGTCAAGGATGGTGTCACATTGCAACAAGGGGACAAAGTGGAGTTTGTAATTATGCACAATCAACGGAACGGACGCTATTCTGCCTGCAACGTTACCAAAATAAAGTAATTTGTTTCTCTAGTTATGACATTGTTTGTGTGTAGGACAAAATTTGTTACTAAAATTGTCCTGTTAAAGGATATTATTTGGAACTTTTATTCATTAGAATATAAATGTAGTTGCATTTTTTAATTGGCTACATTTCTTGATTAATTGTGTTTTTCAGCAATTCTGATCCACGCCCCGAGCACATGGTCAGCCGGTTTAGAACTATGTCCACTGCGGATGATGGAGGGCCCCGTCTAATAGTTATTCGCCAACCGCGAGGTCCGGATAGCTCGAATGGTTTCAAACAACCCAGAGAATGCAGAGATGCTATTCCTATTACTGTAGCCTGAAACGGTTTAAGTCCAAGACTTTGGTAAGAAACATTTGCAAATCATTGACAACAATCTAAATACGACAATGCGAGCAGTCTTTTTACTTAACTGGCAATTATGATTACCTTTTATGTAATGCCATTTGTTCATCTCAAATTTAAGCATTTTTATTTACGATGAAATCATTTGGAAGGAAATGGGATAGCTGCAAATGGGGTTGGTTGTCTTGCTTCTGTGTACCTTTCGTGTACAGCGTTCCTCTCAAACTCGAAATTTGGCACTCGTTTTGGTGTCCTCTGACACGAGCCAAAAATTACCAGATCAGGAGCCTTATTTGCTACCTAAAAGGACATTTGTTTGAAATTCCTATGGAATATCTGGATGAGGCTGGTTTAGTCAGTGTTGCTTCACTTGCCCTGAATGATTTTTGGACTCAAAACGTTTTCTTCCTTAAGAAAAAATGCTTTTGCACATGTCTTCTTTGATACATTGCTAAATGATTAGTGTGATGGTTTATAAATTTTAAAACTGGCATTAAAATGAGTAATGCGCATAGTAAACGATATTTGTTTAACTTAGCTTAGCTGTTGTTTCTTGCACCAATCAAATAAAACTGATATATTTTTAATTATCAGCAATACTATTGTCATGACGATTTGGTTTCTTTCAGCATGGTACTTCAGGAATATAACGAGGCAATACTAACTTAGTGTTGTTTTAAAGTTCTTTCTCATTTTTTTTCTTTGCTCGCGCCTCAGACCTCAGGAACTAGATATGCCACTGTGGTTACTATAATGCGGCATTACCTTCCTATATAATTTCTTAAAAGCAAAATGAAGGCTGGACAAAAGTATTGGTCAAATAATTGCAATCATCTTGGTAGGTGAATTCAAAGCCTCTTCAATTAGTGGATGCCCTGACACGGATATTTTATGTTTGGTGAACCTTGCAATGATTCTTTTTGCGAATTGTTTTAAACTCGACTTGGATCCTGTGAAATAGTAACTGGAGAGAAACAGTGGTTTTGGTTGCACAGTTCCATACCATGTTTCAGTTATCCAAATGATTATTCAAACCATGATATTAATAAATTTTTACTTGCTGTTATTAATGTAAATCACAGTATTTACTGTTGCGTTTTTTTACCAGTCTAAATTTACATCATTTTCAATATTTTGAATATCGTTGTATTGTATGAGCATTCTGAGAAATCTGCAGTTATGTGTGTGTAGGTTTGCCAACGTAATTTATTGCTCAAAGATTTTTACCGTTAATTCTTTTTCTCTTTAGCTAATAATGTCCTTGCTTTTTATTATGCAACATGGGCTCTGGTTTCCTTTTTAAACATCCAAATATTGAAATCATGCTAAGTATGATTGCACAAATTGCATTGTTTTGAAAATTGACAACTGGTCTGTAGGTAAACCGGTCTGTAACTTGCATATATTCAAAATATTTAAATTCGAGAAATAATATGCTGGCGGTTATCATTAATTCGATATCTTGAATATGGTTAGTTTGTAAGGACGTTAAATTGCATTAATAGGAGAGTAAGATGCATGCAATCTTTTGAATACCATTATGTGCCATGAATACAACGTTAAACTTTGCCTTTGTTTTCTTCTAAATGATTTCATTGCAACTGAAATGTACCACAAGAAAATGACCAGTCATGGATGTGTAATACGTGTATAGCAACCGGAATAAGAGCTGCAATTGTTAAAATCATGACGGTTACGCGATTTTCTTTTAATTCCTTAGCTCCACTGTGCCCTCGACTAAACGATCGAATCAGAACATTGAAACAACAATTATACAAGTCTCATTAATAATGTAACTATTGTCTTTTCAAGCATGGAACTGAAATGAACGACATTTCATTTGAACACATTGCACTGGTTTTCATTATTGCTTAAATGCGTTAGTTGGTTATTTGTTAGAGAATTTTAAACATTTTCCTCCAGTTTGTTTAGTCGCCGCAAACTCAAATATTCTATGCAGGGATGCTTATCAAATATCGATCAATGTCAGAAAAGCCATATCATCTAAGAATTCTGGTATGTATTGATACCGGAGGTGTCACGGGTTAAATGAAGTATCGGTTTAGCCTCAACTCATGCATGCATTCTCACAAGGAACCATGGGCACAATAACTTGAAATTATCCCTACTATGAAAATCTAAGCAAATTAAGAAATATATAAACTAATAAAGAAAAACATTGGGACAAATGTAAAATGAGGAAGGTAGTAATCTAAGTAAACGATTTCCAATTCTTCAAGGTATTGAGAGATAATAGTAATTTTGAGTAAGTAACTTTAGCATCGATAAAAGTTGCGTGAAACGAATTCCAACGAGCAATGCTATGTTGGGTAGCTTTTTAGTTGAAGTACTATTATCGCTGCTAAATTTATTTTTAATTTAAAAAAAATCAAAATGTCTTGTTCAATAATAAAATAATAAACATGGTGAAATTCAAAAAGTATCGCCCAGTCGAATTCTATATTCATGCAAGTGCAGAAAAAAAAAGTCCTGGAAGTATCCATTATGGTCAATAGAGGGCGCCCTCTTAGCATGGCTGTAGTTTTGTATCGGTTTTCGGGGGAAAGTCGGTCAACCGTGAGCGAGAGAGTGAGTCTTCCTGCTTTTGCAGAAAAGAAGGTCGGAGAAGGTAGTTTCTTCCGCCCGCAACCTTGACTCGGCCTTGCGTTCGCAACTTTGTTTTCATTTGCGTAATGTTGGTAAACTGAATAATCGGGTCATTTCATGCATGAGCAAATTAGAGTTTTAAAAAAAAGTGAGACAACGCTCGCACTCAATTTCGGAAAATAAGTGAATTAGTGCGAGAAGGGTAATCGCACTTTCATTTACCAGGAATCCATTTTATAAAAACTAGCGCCATCTGGTGGCGAGTTGTGACGGCGAGACGTACCTTTTAACCTGCGCGACCCAACCTATCACCTTCATCCAACTAATCCGTCAAATTGCATTTTTGTGAAACAAACCTTTATCCCACTAGGAAGGGGACAGGGGGTCAGGGACAAAGAGCTTCCCGCAAATATGGTATCCGGAGATATCCGGCTGTGACATCCTTGAAGGTCTTTTATAACGATGTCATGCACCCTGCTGAAAAAAAGCTCCAAAACAAAAGAAAAAATATTGTCTGAAAAATTAGGCCATCCAATATCGAAATGATTCAGTGATGAGGAAGGACGATTGGACAGTTTAGCCATAACTAATTCAATATTCAGATACATTTTCGTGTACATGTTCATGTATGTTAATACGTAATGATGTAAGGAGTTAGAGAATGGATACATTGAATATAATCGGGTGCATGGATGGCTAAAAAATTAAATACTACATGAAATTATATTTTAGTCCCCTCGCCTAAAAACATTCTGGATCCGCCCCATGATCGGTTATCGACCCCACATACAGTAAGTTATCTTTCAAATTACGCCGTCTCAACTGCAATTTAACTACAACAAATAATTTGGGATAAAAAAAATTGAGCTAACTGCCGAGGATCACAACTGACTGCAGAAGTGAAGTAATGACGCCAGAAGGAAACTCATTAGCAGTTTTTGCATCGCTGACTGCCGAACGTTTACCAAAATGTAATTGCACATAAAGTACAGTGTTTCTGCTTTATGCATTGTCTGATACGATTCACCACGCAGCACCTTAATAAAAGGTGTCTGGTAATTACAACATATACAACAAAATATGTTGAACACTTGTTCCTTGATGCTTTCCGGATCGTGCTGAAAAATAAAGCCATTCTTTTAAAATTATAAGCACATTTTAGAAAAATTGCATTCCCCCTGGCCCCAGATGGGGTGGGGTGTTTTTCTTATCTTTGTTACCATTTTCATGTGGTAACGTACGCCTGTAACATCAACGTTACTTTAAACGTATAAAGCCATAATACGTTGTTTTTAATTTACTTCTTCGATTAATATTTCAAAACCGTAATAGGTTCACCATTTTACACGCATGTATACAATGCGTGCATAACTGTGACGTAACTGCTAACGAACATACAGTAGTTTCATCCAGTTTTTCGGAAACTTTTGGCAAAGGAGTTTCTTTAATTATTAGTATTTATAATTATTTGTTTTTAGAAAAATTGAGACATAAATCCATCACCTGCAATAAGTCCATAAAAACGATATTAATAATGTGCATGTATATTAGTTTCTAATTTTTTAAAATAATGTAGTTAAATTTATTAATTTTAAACTATTGTTTTATTACATTGTATCAAGACATGTACATCTTTCATGGAATAGATATCTCATGAAAAACATGAATGCTCTCTGCTTGAATTTTTTTAATAGTTTCGCATTTTGGAAATCCCTTTATATCCTTTATAATTTTGTATTGAAATACATTCTAAAATCCATGATTTGTGACGTTGGATTTCGTAAAATTTACGGCTACGGCATTCCCTACTCCGCCATTCTCCGCAATTTTATTCACTGAAAGGTAGGCTAAAATCCATAATTAGTGATAATATATTGTGTATAAAGACGAAGCCTCGCAGGCTAAAAATAATGGCTTGTGAGCTCGTTTTCCAAAACAAGGTGGCCTATGGTGTTCACATTATGAACACTTAAAATATATTTAGGGCAAATGCCTAAAAAATGCAGGAAATGTTGCCATACAACGATGATGTTGAGGCCTGGCGGAGGTATGCCTCCTATAATTCCACCCTGTAGCCTCCTCCAAAAAGTACTATTTTTTTAAAGCTGATATTCTTGGAGGAAAGAGTGGGGAGGGTTAGCTCAGGTACTGAGTTGAGGTGGTGTTTTCGGAGGGGTGGAGAGAATAAAATATACCTTCAATTAGCGTAACAGAATTTATGGACAGCCCTTACTCGTATTTGTTCCTAGTCGACATCTGAAAACTCATTAATCCACACCCAGACCTGGATTACTATTTGAATGCTTTGCACCAATATAGTACTTAATTAAACCAAAACCTTTCTCACTTTGAAGTTGAAGTTTGAACGGTTCAAATTGAGAATATCGACTGCTTTCTAGTATTGAATGCGGCGATGATCTGTGCATGGGTCATAGAATAGATCTTTGGAATTTAGGTCCCAAAAATAATTATTCATATCGTACCATTATACTGTACTGAACAGATAACAACGAGTGACGAGGGATAGCGTCTGAAGGCATGATAGCTCAACATATTAAGGACTGGCAGACTCTATGGTTCTCCCCCTCCTATATTTCCCTCGTGTACACTACTCCAACATTATTTTTTTATCAATAACATAAAATGCATCATTTGAGGTCGTTTTTTACTGTAGCCTCTGGAGGCAGAGGGAGATGGGACGCCCTACTGACCACCTGGCATCTTCACCCGTGTTACTGGAAATGCTTAACAATATAGACTAAATAGTAAATATCTATATATGTATGCAGCAGCTATTCTTCACATAGGTATTTCTTACATAAATATAAATTTGGCTTTATTAATGCTTAATGTTAGCATATCCATTTCCATTCTTATATTGTTCCCTTTATGCAAAATTCCATCTCCATCGACGGTGTTACTTAGGGCCATATTTATACACATAATGAAATTGCCGAAATTTTTATCGGTATTTATTTGTCTGCACAAATGTTCACAGGCTTTAGCAGTAACTGAAAAAAAATCGTGTACTTTTCAAGTATTTTTAGAAACCTATTCACTGTATGGTTTTTCTTTTTCAAATGACATGGTTTTGACGACAGAAATGGGACGTTGCTGAGTTTTTGATTGCATGGCAAATACATTGCGCCAATGCCATTCCTTTAAACTTCGGCCGTAGTATTAAGGTTCCAGTAATTACAGTAAACAGATGGAAATGGAAATCTTCGCTTTGGGAATGACGAAAGTCCCCAATCTAAGAGTTTATGCTATATTTTTAGTCACTCAGAAAAGCAATCCTGGAATTCGACCTTCCATTAAAGTTGGTGTTAGTGGTTGAGAAGCGATGGAAGGGCATACAAGTAATTAAATTAAGGCCCAATAAAAGAATGTTATATAGGGAAATGCATGTATATATTACAGAAATTTATTCATAATTTGTACCTTAATACTGGAGCCCTTCCATGGCTACGAATATATTGTAACATGAAAGGTCCCAATACTGAAATGGATAACATACAGGGTGGAAGATAGCATTAATACTGGACGAAAGTGTGAATCCCACTGCTCCGTGTATTTAACGAATGCATGGATTTTTAGAATAATTAACGTAATTTTGTAAACGCATAATCATCAATAAATCAATATTTATTGGCCCGTTTTATGGGTATTAATTATGCCCTTGCGAATTAGTCGCAATATTATGACAGAAACAATCAGGCTTGCCTAAACATAGGCCTATCAATAGAAACTGGATTTGAAATGGCAATCGTACATATACAATTGTAATGTTCAACGTCATATACTGTATCTGAATGCCCTATGTTGCCAAAATAAACAAGTTGTCAAATTTAAAGATACATTTGAGAAACTAATAGTTTCATCTGTCATATTTTTACGAGCTAGAAGCATACTTTACAGACTACAAAACTGAAACAATGATTTTTGTCCATTATGCTAGACTTGAATTTTATAATCTCTGTCGTCAGAATGGTGCAATTTCAATGTGCCAACGTGTTATCATCATCAGGGAAAAACAAAGTTGAATAATAAAAATTAGACTTTTTCACGGAAGTATGTTATGCTTCCCCTTTCCATTCCCCAGTTTTCATTAATATAAAAGGATGCAGATGTGGAGTGCAATTACTCCGTGATAGGAGTTTATAAACACCATCCCTACTGTAAGGTTGACAAATTGGACAATCCTTATATCGGTGACGTAAGACCTTTTGCCAACTATCCCCTCGTGTGCCGCATCTAGAAAAAGTGGACGATGGGGTTGTACACATCGGCAGGGTTAAGTTATTTTATGGCACTTGGTAATTACTGTTTTTTAAGTATCCGAGTGGGAAGTACAGTGTATGTTCTGAATCAACCCAGCCCACTGTAACGACATGATCGTGTAGTTTGTTGCCCTTTGTTGCCAGTACATTTTCTCAGTATGGTTAGGATTATACTGCATGCTTGTAAATTCCTATCATAATAATCATAAAAATGCCCTAAATAAGAACCCTGGTAATATCTTTTGCCGCCTTAGTGGTAAGGCGGCCCGCTTTTAAAACGCAATTAAACGTTTTGCATGATTTTGTAGTTCATGTGTTACGCCATCAGGGTTTCCCCCGCCCCTTCATTTGCATTTATATGACACCGTCATCTGTTATTGACGTAACAGCGTAGAAAAGTGACGTACGAACGTTAAATTGCTTTCAAATAAATTAAAATATCCGCAATTATAAGCACGTCCTGGACTTGGTCTTGCTAGACGTTTTGATGCCACCAGACTAGACGGTTCTAATTACTTTGATCATTCCGCTGTGCAGTATTTGTTCAGGTTGCGGATTATTCCAAACATGTTCTGATCCCAGGAATGTACATTTGTATTTTAAGTTACTTGTTTTCGTGTTGAACTCACCTTTAACCATTCATCTTGAGCACGTGTCAGCTGCACATCTACATTCGTAGATACAGAAAATGTTGTATTTGTGATTGTTTTTGTGTTAACTATTTTCTTTGTTTCAATGAATACTCAAAAAATAAAGCATTGCCTTTGAATACGTCTTGCCGGATTCTGACTGCACGAGGCGTGTAATTATTTTAAAGTATCAGCGAAAATTATACGTGGATTCGATAAGGATGCTAACTTTAAATTTTGTAGAAAGCAAATTCGGGAAATCAAATAATTTGTGGAGAAAGTTATAAATTTATAGCGATCCCATGCAGTATGCAGCAATCAATACGAATTAAATTGAATACACGTAGCTCTTATTAAAACTGTATTATAATTTAAGTGGAAAAATCGGAAGTATTAAAACGTAGACTGGTATAGTTCGCTATTTTCCCAAAACACTGAGTGATCCGGACGTGATTTTTTTTATCAAACTTTTGCGGGGTATTTTTAGACAACCTGCTTGAATACAAAACCTGATATGCATGGATTCACACAATCACTCCTGAAGAACATTTTAAGTATTTTAACATTTGAAGCATGGGATTTTAGGCATCACAGTCCATTAAGAAGTTGTAGTATGTTTAACGAGTTGAATTGATTGGATTTGAAAAAGCATTAACTCTTTTTAGATTCAGGAAATCCTATTTCATGACGTTTGGACCACATTCTGCGGAGGAAAACCGAATAATTTGGTCATGACTCAACTCACGGATACATTTTGGTTTACTAGCCAAACTATACGAAATTTTCTTGGAATCTAACTCTAAAAGGAGTGTACATGTATTCGTCATTGCTTAGTGACTTTAATTACTGTACAGCATCCGTTTTTCATCATATTCGCATCCTCTCACTAGGCCTATTCCACGAAATTCCACCAGCGCACACCGCACGGATTAATTACGGATTATTGAATCCCTCCCATTGAATCGTTCCTAATTATTTACCGCATAAGCGATCGTTTGCGATCACCGCAGATGACTCCATCTCGACCTCGTCAGAATTTCGATGATAAATCTCGAGCTGTTTCTGCTTCTCGATAAGATTACTGATAAACGAGTGACGCGTGTTACCACGAACCCGGCAGTGGGGGTGCGCTTGATAATGATAACCACGCTTGTGAATTTCATTCAAAATCAAAAATAAACCTAACCAGAAGTAACCAGAAGGGCCTGATAGACTTGTTATGCCCCACTACTCTCTACGTTGGGGGGTGTTTTCCCGAGCCCCGAATTCGTCGGAACTTTTCTCGAAATTCACCGAAAAGCAGCTAGCCACCCGTGCGCCGGCCGAACCACGTGACCCAGCGTGGTGACGTCAGGGGCGCGGGGCAGACGGCAGAGCAACGCGAGAGGAGGAAAGAGAAGCGAGGAGAGACGGAGCGAGAGGGCATGACGCCAGGCGCGGTGGAGAAGCAGCAGCCAAGCTGAAGCAGCAGCAGCAGCCAGCAGCCAGTGTGTGCAGTGTGTGTGTTTGGTGTGTGTCAAGATGGCGGACAATGAGTGCACCGGAGCCAAGAGCGGCGGCGGGATTCGTTTAGAAATGCAGAAATTTACGCGAAAAAACTCGTTCGACGTGGAGTGCTCGAAGAAGCGGAGGAACGCGCTGTGCGAATGCGGCAAGGAATCGTGTCTGTGTTGCGAGAAGTACAAGCAGTGCATCGTGGTCATGAACGGCATGAACAACAATTTCAAGATGATGAAGGCGGCCAAAGAAGGGACGAAAGCGGCCAGCGGCGATGGGAGCCTCGGGCCGGTCAACAAGCGACGGACGCTGAGGTTCGACAGCTCGGAGAGCTCGGATAGGTGAGTGGGGAACGTTTTCAGGCTTTCAGGGGGTGCCGGCCACAAAGAGCGTTGGACTCGTATCCCATTTAAATGTCGTCTCGCTACGATCATCCGGCTTTTAACCCCCCTACCCTTCCAGGTTTTCCTGCCCCCTCCCCCCCCCCAAATGCCGACCACGAAAAATCCCAAATAGTGATTTTTTTCTTCTTCTGCCGATTTCCCCGTGCCAGGGTTCGAGACCGGGCGAAATTGCAATTTTTTTTTGCTTTTTTTTCACGGTCGAGTGTCACGAATTCGAGGTGGGACGAAGGAGAGGGAGGGCCGCAGTTTTATTGTCGGGGGTGCCTTTAGGAAGAGGGGAGGTAAGAGCAGGGGCTAGGCAGCAGCGTTCTGAGACAAAGAACCCCGGTGGACCAACGGCCGAGCCCCGTTGTACTTTGGCCTCTTTATTGGCGTCATCCCCCCCCCTCCTCCTCCTCCTCAACCCTACCCTGGGGCAAGAGGGTGCGAGAGGCGAAGACAGCTACCCAAATATATCGATTTATCGGCGAAAGCGCACGTTCCAAAACTCAGCGATGGGAAACTGATTTGCGGGGGTCCATTGCGCGATGGGATTGAAAATTTTGTCTGGCTAGCAAGAATTGAAGAATGCTGACTGTTCCAGCGATGAGATCGCTGAATTTGGGAACGTGGGTTGTGGACGGTAGAACGGCACCTGATGTGGTTGCTGTTTGCTTGGTGTGAATCTTGGATACGTTGTCCAGATGCTTGCAGTCTTTTAGGATCCTTGGGTTCCCATGAAGTCCTTGGATTAGGTTTTTTCCAGACCCTTATCTCTTGTGATATCAGATTGTGTGTATTACACTTGAATTTCTCATTCATTATCAGAAACGTATCATCTAAACTCTTTCACAGATGAACCAGGATTATAGAACCAGTGTTTCTTAACTTTATTTCAAATAAATCAGGCAGGCATACATTTAACTGCTCGACGTTGTCCAAGAGGAAAATCAGCTTTACTAAATTCCATCTTGGACGACCTAGATTCGATTTTAGACGAAAGTTGTATAACTAAACTAATCGCTGACAAATTACGTTTACCAATAACCATTGGACAGAACCTACATGTATTTTCTGCGGATCCACATTTCATTTGGTTATTGAAATGAATGTATTGATCGGCAGTGAGGCAGGTCGCGTATGGAATGTCCAAACGTGCCTTTGTTCTAAAACAGAGACAGAGAGGTGGCCAGGAATGTCCATCGCAAAGTTGAAGAGTCTTATTGTCAGTTTTGATATGGTTTGATCTGAAAAATTGTCGTAGTAATTACTTCATATTTTTATTCCATCAAAATACCGCGATGTGCTGCAATAATCGACGTAAAATATTGATATCGTTTGTTCAAACCAAAAACCTGCAAAACATTTAGATTCCTTTGCGGTGCATAATGATAGAAAACACGATTAGAAATGCAATCTGTAATATATAACTTATCAAATCTAGAATTAAGTATTGGTACTGCGATTTGTAATCGTTCAAGATATGCTGTATTTCATGGTAGGCCTATTTGAGTGTAATAAGGAAAGGCTAGGTAACCATCAATGATGAGAAATAATTATAAACAAGGTTATGAATTTGAAAAACCATTAGAATTGCAACTAGCTTATTTTTTCTCTTTCATGTTGTAAGCAAAACTGGGCACCTTTTTATATATTTGGACGTTAACTTATTTGCGCCTTTTAGTCTAGAATCTGGCCCCTAACGAGCCTAATCTAGGCTATATGTAGACAGGAAATGCTCGACAAATCATGAGCTATATAATTCGTAATATATAAAAGTCGGTCACCATGAACGAATTTTTGAGAATATAAACCACAGTTGGTGTGTAGTTGTCGCGGGATATCATTTTAAATGAGCTGATTTATGCCTTTAAGAAAAAAAGGAGAGTTGAACCACTAATTAATGGATAATTTGAAAAGTGATAAACTGCTAGAAATTAAATTTCGTGATGGTGTTGGCGTCGATTGCGTTTATGAAGATGGGTAAATAATTAATCTCCTTAACACGACACGTTTTGTTGACTGTAGGGTATATGTACATGTACTGAGTTGAATTGGGTTGAATAGCGATATGCTACGCCTAATTCAGCTGGTACATTACTAAGAACGAGTTGACACCACAGCCGAAATTAATGTAATTTGCTGTTCGACTGTTCTTGTACATGTAGATGATTTCCATGATATGCAATGTCTCTTTATTTTACTGATTAAATTTACTGGAATGCGGTGCAACGGTTTGCACCGCAAACTAAACGTGAAAGGGAAGGTCAGCATAACCATAAATGAGACAGGAAAATTCGGAGAACAATAGGCCTACACGTAGCGCTGTGACGCGGAAAACCACCTGGAAGTTGGAAGCAATGTAACCAATAAAAAAAGGTCGTCTAGTGGAAGTGGAAGTGTTATCAACGTGGCATAGGCCTATGTTGCAATTCCGGAAAATGGGTTTATCATAAATGCTGGTGGAATTTCCTGCTTTCAAACTTTCTCGTTGATGTTGATTGGCGAATTTCTTAGTTATCCCGTGCAGATTTCGACGAAAGCAGCTGAGTGTAGGTGCTTGATTTCAACCAACGATAAAATAGTTAAAATTCGTGTCTGCGCTGCATGGTTGTACCAAATTTTGACTATCCGCTATATCGACGATTGACCGATATCACCAATCTGACAACGCTTTCCGAAGTGTCATACGAAATAATTTACAGCTTAAAGTTCACAACCCAGTCAATTTCGACGAAGACCAGCGGAAATCAATAGATATCGAAATTTTAATTCAGATCGTTGCCTACCCCCGCGTGTGTTCACGTGCATGTAAGCCTATATCTCGAAATTTGTGTTACAAGATAACGTACCTAATGTAGTAATGTTAGGTTGTTCTACTTGAACATGTATTTTGTTGTTTAATATCACACGTTTCACGAACCATTGTATTGTAAGATTGTTGGTATCAAAGGGGTGAAGAAGAACTGCAATAACAAGCAACTCATTTTTGCTAAGCGTCAACTCCTAGACAAAAATCTCCCAGCTTTGTACTCCCAACTCCACCTCTTTGTTTTAATGCAAGAACTGTCAGTTTGACCTGACCTTTGCGTGACGTGTGATTGAGAACACGTGCCGAAATTTTGGAGGGACTTAAATCTGGGGTAGGCCTACGTGATCTTCTTTCTTTTTGATGTTGCTACATAAACGAATTTGCAGCAATATTTGAAGTGATCATAAACTTGAAAAATAATCGTCTTATGTAAGCTTTTAATTATACATATATATCTAGAATGATGGAAATATATTTAAACGTGTATGTTTATTGTTATTGTACATTAATAACTAGCTCGAATATGATCTTTGTTTGAGACTTAGTATTGCCGTGATTATATAATATTGTTATCAGTTACTCGCAATTAATTATCAACATTTTTAAGGGCTTTTTGCAAATGCGAAATAATATGTACACATTTAGTCAGCGAGAGTCAGCGTTCCTCAAGCACTTCGTACCTAGGTCCCCTTTACAGTCCTAAAATTATAGAGGATCCCTTGGATAATACACTAAAACTCGACAAGGGGTAGTTCTGTAAACATTTATTAATAAGTCGTTTATTTTGACCGAAATATTCTGGCCCGTTTGGTGTAGTCAAGCTTTGTTGGTGCATGTCTGATTGTATAAATTGTTACAAAATAATAATCTATTTGCAAGTGCAGATTGAAAATGACTACGAACATGTGCTAATTACAAGTATACCTATCATGATGTAAGTTGTAAAGCTATAATTACAAGGTAATTTGCAACTTTGTTTGTTTAAAATTTTTCTAACATTGACGTATTATAGACGCGAATTTCCTATGATAAGCCTGTTTTAACAGATAAATGACTGTAAATGAATGTGGTGTATATTTATCTGCTATTAAATCTAGCCAATTTAAAGTCTGCACGTTGGTATTTCGTAGTAGAATTTATTGACAGCACTCTTAAGCCCCAATATATACCATGGTTTAATTGAAGTAAATCAGTCCTTATGATAGTTGTAGTTCATAGGACTATTCAGAAATTTATTATAGGGTTATAAAAGCTTGTCCGACCCTTTATGGTATAAAATGTTTTCGTATAGAATGTCGGTGTGCCAATCACGCATCGTTGGTTCGCCCACTTGCTGAATTGTTACATAATGTCAACGTCTACTGCTATTTTTTACGCTTGTGCTTTTTTGAAATACTAATCTTATGTCCATGTCCACATGCACACAAAATATTAACCAGAAATTATTTAATAACGTTGTTAGGTGTGCTAATATTTCAAATTACGGAAACGTAGCTTCCTGAAACCTTCATATTTTATTGATTACCTGGATTTATGGGTACGGACTAACGGTAATTGCAGTGCTAGCTTTAATCTTTAATATAATGTCTTTGTAATAATCGTTATCTCATCAGTCAACTATAAATTTATGTAAGATAATTATCATTACACAAATTATATGAAGTGTTTGCGGGACTGATGCTTTAATAGCATTATTTCATATTTTAAAATGCTGTATAATTTTGGACTCGGTTGAGTGAATGCGCCCATATAGGAATAGGCGTTCATGTATATAGTGGTCTGGACAGAGTAGGGTAATAGAGATATTTCCGAACATTAATTTGATCGATTTAGAATTATTATGTCAAGATTTTAAAAATAGTATTGCACGTTAGGTTGTATAGCTAATTTTACTCATCTTTAAAGACCCGTTTATTTGGTGTAATGTGAAAATCTAGAACGATTCTATAAATTTTTGATGCTGTAGACTTTGTCTTTAGCTAGCAGTAAGCAGGAACGCAGAACGCAGCTTTCATACTCTAAGAGCACATCACTTGGCTATGCTTAGCTAGGCGGCCATTTTATAAAGATAAATGGGGTAAAGAATTAAACCCCATTGATCACCATGTGGAGTTCATTTGAATATTTTAAATTCAGGTCGTTCTAAAAACCGTTGAAAAACCAATTTTTAAGTAACTAGGTTTAGCATGGGGGACCTTACGTGAAATGAAATTCTGGTCAGTTCTAAAGTGTTGGCAGGAAGGGGTGCGCCCAGCACATTGACATCTGCATTTGTACGAACAGGATGTTCTCTATCTGCGCGCCCTCTGGAGATGAGGCTGCGAAGCGGAAAATTCCTTCTATTTCCCCTGTCATAATGGTTGGCTGCCTACAGGGTCTGCAGGAGCAGTATTAACGAAAATCCAAGAGCCCAGTTTTAACCATTAAACCAAAGAGAAGCTCAGGTGACCCCAACCATGAATTTCCCCTTAAGGCGTTGGCAAGGGAACAAACTCTGTACTGTATACGCTACTCTTGTACTCATTTAGCGCTGGTCGTTTAGGGCAATTTTCCCCATTACCGTATTTAGGGGATTTAAATTGCTCACGAACACATGGCCCGTATAGCGATGCTGGGTTGGCTTTTTAGGGTAATAGACCAAAGCAATGCGCCGATGGCTCCTTAATGAAAAAGATTTCGTTTTTGAAGTAGCCCATTAGTTCTCAGCGCTTGTCCATTGGCAAAGAAGCACGCATTATTGAAAATACTGTCAAATGAACACTAATACAAACGCCATAAATTATCTGGAGAAAATCGTTCAATTTGCCAAATGATTACGATCTAATTGCATAAAAATTATGATAGACTGATAACAAAGAGAGGGGGGGGGGGAAAGACCGATTGTTGGCTAGTGTTGCTGCGATTCCCCCAATGAATTTAGCATTTCACTTTCGTTCTAATTGTTGAGGACAATAAGAGGTCTCTTTAAAGGTTTGCGGTAAGTTTAATTAGTGCTATTAACTGATGAAAACGCTAGTTTTATACTTCATTTTTGTGCCTACCTTTGCACGACCCAGCCTCCGCACGCATGGCTTGACTTGTTTTGTCACATGCTCGTCTATATTTACTATTATGGCTGCTCTAATCCTTGCTGCATTTTCTAAAGGCAATTTGTTGAAGATTGACGACCTCTTTCCCATTCAAATCTTAAACGGTGGTGCAGTTGATGTTCGCTAGTCGCCAAAAAAAGCTTTTTTACTTCTCACAAAAAAAACTCCACTGTAGGTCATTTAACAAGTGGCTTTTGTGGAAGGGGCAAAGCTTCTTACACCTAGGAGAGCGTTGTCAGACAGTTTCATGAAATAGAAAGTTTATTCAGTGTTTTTGTCTCACTAACCTAGCCAGAAATAGGTTTGCACTATTTTCGTCGCGTATTTAAGAACCTGTTACATAAAGCGAATCGCGATGTTATGAAAAGGCGAACATTCAGAGTGACTCGGCAGTTGAATAATTCGTTGTACGTCGTGAATTGCACTATAAAGTCATTGCCGCTTTCGGTGCTGCGAACGGCGATTGTCGACAAAGCAACGTTTGGATACATTTTGGCCTTAGGTGCCTGCTTGCAATTCACAACCAGATGGATAAACAGCATATGTTGATCTTCCCAGCTGGAATGATTAATTTCATATTTTAGTGTAACAAATTTTAATTTCTGTACTCTTTGATCGCTTATGTTCTTATTTTCCTACGTTCTCTAGACCTCGTTGAGAAAAGATTTTTTTTGTTAAAAAATAACACACGCGCTAACAATCTGTACAGAAATCTTGAGTAATTTGTAGAAAAAGTGTCTCATTGCCTACATCAATCAAATTTTGTTTTACATTTGTTGTCGTATCTGTTTAGGGAGCTTTTCATTTTCTCTAGCTATGTTGTTCTGCTTTTTATTTTGATCTCTTTCCTGATACGTACGCATAAGCCGCATCCAACCACCCAACCCCATAACTCATTGCCATAATGCCATTAACCTAGTTTTACGTGATAACTCCTGTTATTAAACATATTTCTCCATGTTTCCATTGGTGGAAGCGAACTAAAGATAATACTGGCAGTGTTTCTTCTCAATAGGGACAATTTCGCTAATGGAATTATTTATAGGGACTTTCATTTCACTATTCAAGGCTCAGTAACATTATGTAAATAGCCAGCGGCATAGTAAATTTGCAATGAAGAAAACGCCACGAAATGTTCGTTTCGAAGGATTATCCCTCCGATCATTCTAGAGTGTAAATTGCTGCGTATTGTTTGGCACTTATGTTTAACAGATGAAACCATCATTAAAAATGCATGACAATATGGAAAAATAATGCGGTAATTGAAACAAAGTTTACCCTCCGGAGACAATCACCCTGAAAGCTTTTGTCACAAAAATGTTTGGCAAAAGAGGTCTGTGGTTTCGAAGGAAAAGCTGAAGGCTAGAAAAGATGGCCATCCTCACTGTCTGCCCTTATTCATCAAGTTTGTTTTTTGTTGTCTGAGGTATGGTTGCCATCCACAGTATCATCCGTGCTGATCTTTCTAATGGTAGGTTGTTTTTTTCCCCCGGTTGTTTAGCCTAGGGCAGTATTGCACGAGACTTGCTTTTGCTCTCAGTGTGAAGTTCTTCCCCCATCCAATTCTTCTGTTTTTCTCAACTTGACATTTTCTTTCAGTCATTCTTCTGGCATTTCTAAACGCGCTTAACAAGATGGTTTTTCAGGTCTTTTAGGGTAATTAATTATTTCCTGGGGTCTAAAAAATGTCCTATCGTCCATGACCAGTACGACTGATTTTCCTTAAAAAATAGCGTGTCGTTTGTAGTTTCTTTTAAAGACCTACGAATTACACGCATGGTCCTTTTTCAGCTCTAAAGGTACTCTCGTAATTTATGTAGCTGTTCAATTACAACGAAGCAGTTCTGGTTCCTATTTTGAAATGCTCGAGGGATTCAGCGTGATGACTTGAACCTCATGCATATGCCATTCGTACACCAAGAAGGAATTGGTTGCAATTTAGGAAAACGTACTGGGCAAATGCTGTCTGTGTTGTTCAGGATTTTGTACGCACTTGGAAAGTCAGATGTAGTTAATAAAAATTCCACTTTTTGGTCGATAATCAGGAAAATGCCTTATGAATGCACAGAATTTTGAGTAGCACTTCCAATGGAAGGTGCTCTAAGTACCAAGGAATTGTTTATAAATGATGTATTAATATTTCCATCTGTTTTACTGATAACAGGCTGCTGATAAGAATGCAACTACCCGTAAAACCCTAGAGCTGCAAAAAAATAGGATAGTTTGTTATTAATAAACGTTCCCGTTATTTAACTGTGTTTGAATGTTTATTTGTGCTACAAAATTTATTTTTCAAAAATTCATGGAAATTTACCTGCCCCAAGAACAGTGACAGATAGGCTATACATTTTAGTTTGCGCATAACATTTAAAAGAGACGTGAATTTACATCTAAATTAGATCGGTGAATTGACTGCAGCGATGCCACTCCGTTACTCAAATTTTGTCAGCAAATAAATCAGCATATTGAGGTGCGACCGCTTCGAACTTACACGGATGGAATTTGATTCGAAATGCGGTTGTTTAGTCGGAATCAATAACGTTGCATAAGAACACAAACTATCTGGCTGACACCTAAATATGGGACCGATTTTGATGGTGCAGAGTTTCGGAGCTTTCTTTCTTTTTTTTTTTTGCTTTTAATATACACGCAAGGACCTGCTCGTCAGTTTGTGGTTTTCGCCATTTCCTGGCAAACGTGCCAAAAATGTACGTTCGTGTTTCGGAAGACCCATAACTATAAATAGTGTAAACTGTAGACGAAGAGACAGCCGTACGACCGCGCAAAGTACATGTAGCCAATACGTGCATTGTGGATGAAAGGTCAACGTGCTCAAATGTAAACAGCAACATATAATAAGAGCTGGCTGGCTGGTTGGGCTCACTGCTCAACGCCGTTTGTGTGTGTGCATCGTGTCACATGTACGATTAAAAGCACGGAGGCATCATTGAGCAAGGGTGGATTTGTGTAATTGATATCCGTGTTTATTAAATAACAAAATAAAGTGAGATCCCAAACGGCTCATCGGGTCCTAACTCGGTTTAATAGGCGCCGTTCGTTCGATCCAATCGGAGAATCGGTCCTTGCAGCTGTAAAGTCGTTAAAAGGGACATTAAAGCTTTAATGGCCGTTTAAAAGGTATGCTGGCATGATATTTTACGCCAATAAAAAGTATAATGGCTTTAGGATTGCTCTCGAAGAGCGATTGCATCGCCGTCCTGTATACAGTGGGGTCATCCAGGATCCGCCAAGTTCAAAGTAAAAATTCGGTGGACAATAAACTGACCAATTTATGGTTTCATACACCGTGACCATAATGCTGACTGGTCTTAATTGCCGTTTTGTCCTCCAACTGCAGCGGTTTTAGGCAAGTGAGATTGTCATTCCATGGATACCGGTATCTTTTGAACCACACTGTAGCTTTTGTGCATGAATTAGTGCAATTATGAGGTGTCCTCCACCAGTAATTTAAACTTATGTAAAACATGGGGATTTTTCCGAATTATTTATCCCCCCTGTTAGGTTGACGTCCCGCAGAATCACTCAATTTCTCAGTATCGGTTCCTGTAGGACTGAAAGGGCCTGTCAACTGATAGCCTACTGGTAGAATTTTCACATATGTGTTATTTAAACGATCCCGACACTCAATCCATTTTTCTCCCTGGGTTCCTTTGTTGTCTATAATTGTAATTGAACTTACCTAAATACATGTACCTGTAAACCAACAACAACACCGCAAGTCAATCAGAGCAATATTCCAGCAGAAAATATCCACTAATTTGCCTCGAAAAAACTACCACAATGATATCCATAATTATTAGATCTCCATCAACCAACTGGTTGAAACTCGCTCTTTTTTACCTAATGTATTTTTTTTCATCTTACTGATTTACTATCCCAGCCCAATTAGACGCCTTGGATCCTTATGATAAAGTGATCCATATTACATCCTTACTCGGTATCAGTTAATGCGCTGAGCTAATCAGCGAAATTGAATTTGAATTTTTATCTGAAATGCACGTGGAGAAGGAGTTCAACATCTGTGGAGAAAGAGTGCTTGTCTCTGAATCTGCTTATGTCATCAATGTTTTTCAATTTTTTTTACTCGGAGGAACTCACCAAGCTATTTTATCATATCCAGTGCAACTAAACCCCTTTGATTTGTAGACAGTGCCTTATATATGAATAGGTGAAAACCCACAGCAAATAGTAAATTAGACCCTTCGTTAGCCATCATTATTTTTGGAACGCTGAAACGGCTTATTGATTAGCCCGTGGCATATACTTTAGGTGAATAATGAAAATCCGTTGTACCAATTACGAGCTCTAGTACGCTTGTTACAAGTTCAAAACTCAGCATTTTGTGAATGGTGCGCCCAATGACAGTACAGGCCAGTCCGTTACTTGTCACATCAAACTAGTCCTCGCACACACTTGAGTGATAGGTAATATAAAAACAGAGCTCGGGTAAGATTGTAATTTACACCTGCCCCCCAGCATCCTGCTTCGACTCACCTGTGAGGCTCCCTTTAAAAGGTCTTTTTAAACGAACAAAAGATCTGGGTTTGGCCCAGCTTCAAATACGGTGGAAAGAAAAATTAAACCTTCAATTATATTGCGTCCATCCCGACGCTTCCTTTTCTTTTGGAGGTATTGAGTTGAAAAGTAATGAGGACTGATATTCATAAAGATAAGAGAGCTTAGTCCTGAGGACGTATCGAATGGCGATGCCATTTCTCTTCAATGTTTCAGGACCACTTGGTCAGGCGAATTCGTATACAAATGGTACATTAAAAGTCTAGTGATAAGATATTAATCCACTGCCTTTTGCAGGTGTTTCCTGCCGTTTTCATTACAATTCTATGGGAAGTTACATGTATGAATGAAACAAAAGAAAGGGTTAATAAGAGGCAGCGATGTCCACCTTTCGTTTTCCGTACAAAACCATACCTGGTTAACATTCATTCATTCCATGGTTATTGAATTAGGAACTGTTGATTTGTTTGAATAAAATAAATGGATTTAAGGGCATAAGACTGAAATACTAATTAGAAGGAATCGACCGTTTATTCCTGCAACGATTTTATGTCAGGATTAACAACAGTCGAATTTAGCTATAGTTTAAAGGTGAATATCAGTAATATTGGAAATTAGAACAAGACCTTGAAAATACACGTTGTTTGCATTGGGCGCTTTGGTTGACGACTAAAGGTCTAGGTGGACCCTTCTGTATTTGATGCATGCACATAAAGTACATGTAGTTACTTTTGGTTGAGTGACCATGCTTGGTGAAGGTGTTTGGATAGAAAAAAAAGCGAAATTGAGGGATGTGCCGTGGTCGTTATTCAAATGTTAAATTCCCCCTCTCGATCTCCCTAACGTTTTCTCTCCCTTCCTTGCCATTATTTTTGCATACATTGTCAAACGCCTATTGCAGTATTCGTACTACCGTATTACGGTCATCCCCCTGCTATGTCAACTCAATGCGAATGTCACGCTCTGCTGGCGACTACGTGTTTTGTTTTGGCACGGGTTATTAAGAGTGATTGAATATGAAAATTCATTTAATTGCCATGTAATGCTTATTAAATGTTTATTTTGCGCAATCAGCGTGTAGCGCCCGTAGGCTGCGAAAGCGTTTTGCATTCCTACAAAATTGATACTAACCCTGAAGAGAATGCGAGGGAACCATCCTGGGCTTTTAATAACAGCACAGGAAAATGGGAGACCCTTGAGTTGGAGTAGCATATGGCTCATTTGTATAAGAAAAAACTGAATTGCTATATCACATTTTTTACGTTTAATATAATAAAACAATGTATTTTAAATGGGCTTAGATCCCACGCATCGCCTGCCGTTATCGATGACATTTTGTGATACGAAACACCCGCAAAAGAGAATGAAATCATAAACTTACTTATCAGTCTCCAAATGGGTAATTTGAAGTACCTGTTCTGCGTATCCGCCGTGCAAATGTTTCCAAAATGTTCATTTAACGGAAAGAAATTTGAGAGTTATGAATGAAGAACGAACTACCTGCAATGAAAATGGCAGTATGTTCTTTCGAGCTTTGAGTGGTATCATCCGCTTTAGTGACATTTTATGCGATATCCTAAAGATAATAAGATAAATGTGGAAGTCTCGCTACACTTGCCATCGCACAACAGCCACCGTTTAGTATTCAATTTCCGCATTCTGGACATGGTACGCACACGAATTATGGATACGTTAAAAATATCAATGGCCTAATTGTGCTTGCATGCAATGAAATGAAGTTAAACAAGATAGATAATGTAAAGGTAATCTGTGCTTACATGTTCTATTATTGTTAACCCATTAACCTTCCCGACTGTTACCCATTGATGAATTTATAGAGAAGGGCAAGCAGCCATTAACGCCTGATTTCACATTATTCTTTTCCTTTTCATTGACCTTTATTTTGATCAACCTTACATGCGGAGCATTTTTTGTCTACCTATTCCCACTCCACCTTGCTTCTGTTTTTGTTTCTCTATTTTATAGACCTGCATCTGTCGGTGTTTCAATTTGGGAAGATAAAATGTATTGATATTCGATATATGCTCTATTGTCATGTTTGGTGTGAATATGCACTTACTGCTGCTGTGGGTAAACGCTCGCTTCCGAGTCGGGTGTCAGTTTCAACAGGTTTGTTTTGGCCCTATGCTTTCTTCGCCATTGGCGTATCTGCTGACCGCCTACTTTGTGGGACCAAAGCGGTTTGGGTTAGGTTAGCTTATCGAGGTGTTTTTTTGTGAGCGAAGCTTTAGTAACGTGGTCTTGTACCTCCGGCGTTTAGGAGAGAAATACCACCGCAACGTTTTGTTAAACTTTGGTAACGTCATTTAATTCATTCCATCTCCCCCTTCCTTTCTCTTCAATTCACAACTCAGTACGGTATACCTTAGTGTCAGCGAGGATATGCCACGTGGTTGGGGTGTGTGAACTGCATCGCGTTAATTACAGAGAATTATTTGCGAAATTGATTTTTCATCATGTACATTGTATTTTTAAATGTATTGACACACGCGGTTGCTTATCGAATCGTTGTCTTTAGTTAGCCTCGTAAAATGTCAATGTCCGTTTGCGGTTAAGGATAACAATGGAAATTGTATCCTGAAAGACGTTGTCTTAATTAATTAAGACCTGTGCAGCCAGCCTTCGGCGTCGTTTGCCATAATTAGTTGTCGTGCAATAGGGCATTGGTATGTGCTAAGGTGAATACACGTGAAACTTCGATCCGAAACAGGTAAATTCGTTAAAATGCTGGTGAGGGAAAAGTGCGTGTCAATAAGGGCGGATTCGTTATAATATGGGTTAATTTCAAACGGAAACGCAATTGTCATGACTATTATATGTTTGCGCCCGACGTTTACGGGTTCTTCGGTTTTTCTTGTCGTGCGAGAAGGAAGAGTTGAACAGTTTGCGGTCGGACGGGGAAAAATGAACGTGTCTACGGTCCCCAGGTCAATAAATTAAAGTGCTTTTTTATTTGCTTTGTTATTACGCGCTTATGCACTGAAAAGAATGAAAGGTGAAAACGCCTGGTTAGCTGCGAAGCGTGTATTTACGGTGTCTTTGACCCTTCCTTCTGATCCCAGACCCCAAAACATAACCGTCCCACATGGGTTCGAGAACACCGCTGAAGGACGTCTTGCACCGAGCAGGCCTACACGGGAGGGTTTAACTTCAATACGTATTATTAAAAGAAAATAAGACTAAGGGACCGTCCATCACAAAGACGACTTTTCTGACCCACGCCCATACTGTCACGTCGCATGTAGCACAAACGAATACTCACGTTTGCTATGAACAAGTCCAAATACTGTTATCAAATTGAACCCAACACGCGCTGTCATTTACAATGCATGTATCCTTATTAGTGTGGATGCATCAGTATTTCGTCAGTCTTAGATGCTCTTGCGCCCTTTAGCTCCACTACAAACAACAACATCAGTATTTGACGTTTTTTTTTTTTCAATGGAAAAATTGAGTCTCGTTTTATGAAAAACAATAAATGCGCGTTGATACAACAGCGACGTCATGTGTAGTGCGCTTGAGTCAATTTTAGATCATTGACCTTATTGTAACTGATAATTAACCCAGGTTAAACATTTCTTAAAAATGACTTCGTTTGGGAACATTGTTGGTGAAAGGTCGTTGTACAGTATTTGAAAAAAAAATACCGAGGAATTACTTGCTTTGATGATGTTTTTAAGGTCTTTAAATTGAATCAAAAATTTGAATACGAATGAATGATGTCTGTAATGATGTTTTGATGACAGGTCGTTATACAGTTTATTTAATAAAAAATAACCGATGGAGGAATTACCTCCTATGGTGACATTTTTAAACTTTAAACTGAAAAAGAAAAGACCAATAAATGATGCAGTCCATGATCGTCTGATTTTTGTGAAACCTCTAATGGCTTTGAAATGCATTTGAAGCAAAAACTAGTGACGTCACACGTATGCGATGTGCGGTTGATTTTATTGCTTGACAAGTTAATTAGGCCTATCTATGTATATTTTTTAGTTAAATAGGTGCTAATCATAGATCTTAATAAGTTGTATTACAAAAAAGAACGATTTTACATGTAACCATTTGTTGTCAAAATGATTTGCATTAACTTAAATTTGTACATGTAATTCATGATTGATTATGATGCATGTCACCATATGACTGTTTTGTAGGCATTAATTCCTGCTGTAACGTTTTCATAAATTGGAAATTTTAATAGAATTAATGTCTTTTTTATCGGGAAAGGAAACAAAATGTCGGCAAGTGAAAATGTGAAATTAATTCAACGTGATTCATTTACGTGTAAATAATTAAACTTTGCTTAAACTCTGCTCATTATTAAACAAATTTCAGTCCATCGCAGCCATAGGATGGCCTTTTCTTCATAAATTTACCATAATTGCTTCGTTAATTGGTGACAATTATTTTGCAAGGATTGTATACATGTGAAATTCGCACGCATGGCTTGCTATGCAGGCATCGGATAATAGGTAATAAGAAATATTCTTATAAAACCCTGAGTGTTTTAACATTCCGGTCACGTCATTTTCCTTATTGTATATTCAAGTGGCAACATCATCTGATATGTCTGCGGTATTAATGAGAAATGGCGACTGGTAAATTACGCTTTGCAAATAACACGATGTAGACGATATTATTTCGCTTTCAATTTTTCATTGGTAATTAAGCTTGACATGTACACTCACTCGTGATTCTTACCAGTACGATGGCTTTTCTTGGTAAATTCATGTACATGGGGTGGTGATTGTCTTGGTTTTCGTTCATATTTGGGCAAATGAAGGTATAGTCAAATTTAATGACATATTTGAAGGGGAAAAAACACAGAAAGATTTAGATACGTAAGAGAAAAAAAACACTTGCACTACGCACTAAAAAGCTTTTGATCTAAAATTTGTTTTCTTATTGTAAATTATTTCTCCCCCCTCCTTTTAAATGTATTTTCGTTTAAATGTAGTATATTTAATATCCTTAGATGCAACTTGTCAAAAGTGGAATGTCTATCATTTTGCTTGTTTATTGTTTATTCGTACGCAAGCAAGTGTAAATTCATTAAATATAACACAAAACAATGCTGTTTTCGTGAATTGCATAAATCGTTTGGTAATGATTTCAATATTTTGATGAAGTATGGAATAATAGAAAAAGCATGAGTTGAATAAACATAATCAGTAGCGCTTCAGATACCTATAACATGATGATATTTTCCTTAATAAAATCGGATGTTGTCTGTTCATGTTGGGGTATCTCAAATGCAAGTAGGTGTACTTAGATTGAATAAATAGATCTAGCAGCGCTTATGCAGGAGTTTTTTAAAAAAATATCTATTAAGTGGTTATATCTACCAGAACACTGGGTTTTTGAGGCTTATACTTTGGATAGATAAAGTAACTCCCCTGTGATTATGCATGTTCAACTGCTTGATTAGGCATATACTCGTTAGATTGAATGTATTGTTACTAAAAATGTTTAATTCCCTGTATATGTTAAAAACCCATCAATAATGTATTGGGTTTGTGAACATAACTCAATATGAAATTGGATTTAGCTAAATTTACTTAGTAATAACAGTTGCTATGTATATTTCGTTAAAACCAATCAGCGAACAAATTGCCGTGGTTTTTGAAAGAGCCAAACCAATCGATTAAATTCCTCAAAGCATGATTGGCTTCTTCAGAAGACTCTAGAGAAATGTACATGTAATATTGCAGTGTACTGGAATGTTTGTGATGCATTAGATAACTGCATGGACTGATGTAGAACATACTTACTGCGCATGTAAGTTATGCTGAATTCGTGAAATTGATGTCATAAGGGCCTATTACGTGGTCGCCGTAATAAACTATACAGTTGCTCATTCTAAGCGTCTTGGCCCCTTGAGTGGCTAAATGCCACCCAGTGGCTTTAATTCTAAAAATGTCACCATTTAACATTTCATTTCCGTAAAGAATTGAGGGACGTTTTAGCGTAGTTTTGTGTAAATAAATAGTTACCGGAATTTAATGATTTCATTTATCAAAACATAAATGATATCGTTAGGCTTAATTAGCGGTTCGGGTTATGCATGAAATAATTAACGGCATTTACATTAACGTATTAATTAAAAGAGTCCATATTCAAGCGTTAAAGACGTAAAAACGTTTTCATTAAACAACTGTACAACCTTCGCTAGCCCGAAAACCGGTTTTAATTGGACGTGACTTATAAAAATATTTAAATTAGTAAGAGAGAAAAATACGTTTTATCGCAATACAAATCGCAGTGTTTGGCGTTTGTGGCAAATAGCTTTTGGCAGAATACAATGTATGCTGTGCCTGTACATAGGGGCAAATTGAGATGTTTTTCTAAAGACCTGTTAACACTAATCCGGGCTAATGCGATCAGGATTCGTCTTCAGTCACTTTGTATCTGCGGACTTAGAGTAGATTTTCATTAATTATGAAATACAGTGCAATAAGCGCAAATTAGATTTTTAAAACCCTGATGCCACTTCACATTTTTCGATCTAGACTGTCCATGATATTTAGGCATGCTACAAGTATGTGTCGCGCAAAAGCGAAGAGGCGAGGCAGCAAAACGTTTGAATTAGTCATCAGGGAAAGGCATCCACAGGTGAAGATTTGCCCAGGATCACCCATTTTACTGCCCATTGGCCATCTAAGGAATTGGCAAAAGGCGTTTGAGTGGGTCACTCGCGTAATAAAACGTGTTCAAGAGCAGTGGGAGTTGTTGCGCAATAGAAATCGCAACTGTTCAAGATGGACATTGGTGTTTCTGAGTTAAATTGTACAGGAAGCTTCTTTGGCTAGTGGTCAAAATCTTGACTTATCAGTTTTGATTTCGCGTAAAAAAATCGTTTAGCAATCTTTGTTATGTCTAAATCTGAAAGTATTAATAGAAAAATGAATTTGTGCCAAGCCCCAACAAAGTGGGTGAAAACAGTCAGGGCTGTAGTTGTGTTCCATCTACTATTCCATACCACTCGCTGAACGGGTGCAGATGGATTAAAATGTGGCGTGAAAGTGCTAACAGGTGATTCGAAACACAGACAGGCACGCAATCATAAACAACTCCGGTTTCCTTTTCCCATTATTCCTGTCAAACGTTTTCGAAGGGACCTAAGCTTATTTCCAGATGCCCCTTATTAATTATTAGATTATAAAAAAAGTGAAACAAAAGGCAATTGAACGATATTGTGAATAACGTTTACAATGGAGCAGAAGCTTTTTAACCGTTTTCCACTGCGGTTTTGAATTTTCATGCCCAATAGAATATGGAATACAATTGTACGAAGCGATTAGTAATTATACGTTTATCCAATTACAAAGTTATAATTTTGTGTGTAGCTCCTGTTCAGTTTTCCGGCACTAGTCAATTCGTTTGAATTGAAATTTGGACTGGAAAAGGATTGAAATTTGAAATCATTTAAAGGAGTTCACTGTGGAATTTGTCTATTCATTTCTTGCTGAAGACTTCCAAACCTGAAAATGATTCGCCACAACTCAAATTTAAAGGTT
Organism: Rossiulus vilnensis; assembly: GCA_034700785.1. Taxonomy (NCBI): domain Eukaryota; kingdom Metazoa; phylum Arthropoda; class Diplopoda; order Julida; family Julidae; genus Rossiulus; species Rossiulus vilnensis. The sequence goes on along the minus strand of JAQIXS010000604.1, from coordinate 13,300 downwards.
CGTACCTTTAATTATAGAACATTATAGAATATATCGATCGTAGGGGATTGCGAGTATAATCAGGGTGAGTACATTCTCCATTTTCTGCAAAACCTTCGTTGATCTTGACAGTGCGATAAAATCGACAGTCAAAATAATCCTTTTTAAATAAACGTAATTCCGACCGTTAAATAAGGCAGCTGTCACACAACATTGTGGCATGGTGATTCACAAAAGGCTTATTTATAATGTATGCATACACGTGTGACATCCGCGAATCCAGGTGATTGGTTCTAGTGTTTATCGTATTGAATGGGTCATTGCAAATGTAGTAAATCCGGTTTTTAATTTGAAACATTTTTCTTTGAAATTTCCATAAGTTGCTTTCACATGTGCGCTGGGGTCATTTTTGAAATATTTTCTACGTGTTTCAAAAAACGTATGATAGGTTTACCCTGATTTGTGATCAGGTGACGTACGAAGTAGCTTTTAACATGGCTCGTGGTTGCCCTTTTTTTTTGCCATGCCCCTCCCTCCTAATCACGGACGTCCTTTATGCACGGCCCCTAGTGTTTCGAGGGTGTTAACCTGTTTGATTTGGCGACCTTTTTTAGCCCCTGACTACTAACATTCTTGCAATTTTCGAGGTGGGATGAACCCCGTTTCCCCCAGAAACTTGAATGAGGATGTTGATCGTACACCTTCGGCCGCTTTTCTATTTGCAATTCAGCTTGTAATCACGCACCCCGAGGGCTGGATAGGACGGTACGGCGTACAGGAGGAGTGGGTAAAAGAATAGCTTCGAATTCCCCTCCCCAGTCCCACTTTCATCTGCTCGCATATGGGTCCAAACATAATGGGGTTCGAAACGCCACACTCAGCATTGTACCGTATAGGAACACGGAGGGGGAGATTTTTCGTTATTTTATTGGGGATTTTTTTTCCCCATCGTGGTATTGCTTTTCCGAAATGAAGCGTCATACCATTGGCATGACTGAAATTTCATTTTTTTTTTTTTCTGCACCGCACCCACTGATCCACGTTAATTATTGTTTGTATTTCCACGCTTTGTGTATGCGTGTAAAATACGGTTGGCTAAATGGAGCGTTTCTGTTGAATTGATGTTTGGTTGCGACCAACAATATTATTCGCGATCTGGCGTTAATATTGAGCTGGCTTCCAAAGTGGCTACAAATGAGCCTGATAGGATGACCAGGATATATCATGACAGTACCATCACTGGGCTCCCACTGACCTGATTTGGAAAATATGGAATTCACAGGGGAAATTTTAATCAGATGAAATGCCAACCTTAAATTGCCATAATCGTAAAAGATGAGTTGTTCTATACTGCTGTATAACATAAGATAAATAAGGCTTACTTATGCAGTAACAGGAAATTTCCCTATTTTCCATAGCACATTTTCAATTTTTGGAATTATAAAAATATCAGTAATTAGGGACATTTTTCCAAAAATCTGGATAGGTCAGGGAAGTTTAATTTGAATTCGGTAGGAATCCTGAATTAGTTCTAATAAAATTGGTTAAGTGTGATTTGCTGTATATTTGCAAGGTATGCTTTTCAAGGTATTCTACTTCGCAAATAAAAGCTCGGAAAATTCGATTTGGGTCAAATATTGGAATTGGGTTTTCAATAGATAACGTCGTTAAATTGGTGAACTTACACGTGACATGAACAGATGATTTGCACGTTGTTAGATCAACTGGCCATATCACTGAAACAACACCGACCTGCTATGACCTCGCTGAGGTTGTGGGGGTCGTTAGATAATCTCGAATCAACAGCTTAAACATCGTGAGCTAGCATGTACAGTTTTTACAATATATATGCGTCAGCTATTGTTTATATTTTGTTGTTGTTGTAGTACTGAGGGGGAAACCAATTTTACGAAGGGATCCTTGTTTGTTATTTTACAGGATTTAAAAAAGAATGTAATGTAATTATGGGTAATTGAAAGCTAAACACGAAAGACCTAGAATTTCAGAGGAATGTGATTGAAGATCCGTCCTTTGTTAGAAGTAACATGTGGCAACGTCATAACTCCATCAAATATCATTTGAGGTAGGCCTATCTTCTTGACCAAGATTCTCCCGGTTTTCTGGGCCTTGTTCGGAAGTTGCGGTCAGTCTGTGATTTCTTATCTGGGGAGAAAAGAACATGAAAATACACACACACAAACAAAAGACCGAGGTCAACTACCTAAATCAGCTGTAAAATGAATAATGCACCGAAAAACACAACATTGATTTAAGTTGCAGTAAGTTTTAATAAAAAAATAAAAAATAACTATTGTCAAAAAGGTTAATGCAAGTGAGAAGTAAAAATTCTCACAAAAGACAAGTGATTCTGACTCCGAAAACGGGGATTTTCCCCTGCATGACTACCGCCTCCGAATTTTTTCGGCGTTTTTTTCAAATTTCTTATTTTTTTTTATATAAATAAACGGGGCCTTCTGTAATTATAAACTAAAACTGGATCCCTAGTGGACAACCAATTCTACATTAGGAAAAATAAATTGAGCAATTATAATTAGTTTTTAAAGCAAAAAAAATGTGCGAGTAAAATTTTTGCATGGTGGGCATGCTTTCGGCTCATCCTTAACAAGCTTTCAATGAAAATTTATGAAATTGCGACGCTGTTTTTTTTTACCGCACGTGTTATGATGTCGGACAAATTGAGAGGACTTCTGGAAAACCGATTACATGCAACATGCACTAAAAACTGAAACGTGCGGAAATTTCGTTCAGGAAATGGGTTCTCAAACGTCAGCTGTGTGAAGTAAAAACAACAGCGTGGGCTACTGGATACATAAATTACGGTTGACCAAGCTTGTTTTAATGTTTTCATTTGCTATTGGATGGCTTCTCCGGGACAGAATCCCATAAAATGCGGGACCTTTCTCTCACCAGGGACTACGAACGAGAAGACAAAGGGGAACGCAGAAGAGACAAGGGCTAAAGGTCGTTCAATTCCCTCATTTTTTTGCTGCAACACATCTGGGGGGAAGATTCTTGCAGGTGTTCGGAGCCAATGGGGAGTGAGCCCTCGGTCGTAGGTTGGACTAATCCCCGTGTTAGATCTACCCCTACAACCTCATAATGCATGTAATTGTATTCTAACTAGTGAGTGAAGGCGATCCAAATATACATGTATATCAGCTAGCAGGGAGAAATTTTCCCACCTTGGGATGGCGTTGGGTGACCAATGATGGTCATGGCCAACAATGGTCTATGCCACTGTTGTACGTTGAACTGTAACTGGAGCACGAAATACACGTTGCCTCACATGCCGATATTGACTTTCATAGGAGCATGTTTAATTGGTCAACCAACAATTGACGAGCCATTCCATTAGTAAAGACCTTCGCTTGAAAGGTCATTGCGAATGCGGAAGATAACGTATACATAGGGCCTATTATGAAAGTGATTGATCGACAGCGCGCCCATGCAAATTAAAATTAATATGTCTGAACGTAATGGGCGTGCTCGTGGTAATTTCAAAGGTAATTAAAACCATGAAATATTGATAGCATGCATGTGAACAAGCGAATTGTACAGATTCAGTATACGTGTTTCATGCTTGAGCAGATGTAAAATATTGCAAACATATGCACCACTTTTTGTGTTTTTAGCTGTCTTATGTATACAGGTGTATGTATTGCGACTAAACATACGGAAATTGCAGAATAGGTTTATTTATTAACAGCGAAATGCGTCAGTTTGATGATATGACGTTCGCCTATTTTAAATATACAATAAATTCATATGGGTGTGTTTTCAAAATTTTAAACTTTTTGGGGCATCATTGGTAAAATACGTAAAACTTGAAGAAAAATTCTAGTCCGATACATGTATAAGGATTCTAGAATGCTAAGAAAGGGCTTTCTAGTGCTTTGCATTAAATGCAGTCATGGATGAAATTCTATTGATTATTTTTGTACAATTATTGCTGGTGTGGTATTGATTTCCACATGCATGCAACTTTTCCCGGATCACGATGAGAGGACATTTTTTGTTAAGTCTGGTGCACCCTAATTCCATTGAAAAGCGAATCCAACATGGCCGCCTCTCGTCTCCGGTAAAATCCCTTTCTCCAATTTGCCAACCAATATATTTGAGCCTGGCAGTACAAGATGATGGAACTGGATTGGGAAATGCACTCTTGATCGTCCATAAAGTAGATTGCAGAGCCGCGCAATTACGGCTGATTATTAAGTTTAGGGGCAGGGACTGGAGTTGCTGACAAAGGCTGGATATATCCCTGGGTCATTTCAGTGCTCTAGATGTACGCTACAGGGCTTTGCCCCTCGACAACACGCTTTTATTGGCTATATTGATCTGGCGGCGGTGTGTGTGCCAGGGAAAAACTTGTATTTAAACAGATGGCCGTGTATGGCAGGATCATGTAAATGGAAGACTTATAAGGAAATACACCGTATTTGCATTGGCGACAAGGATTTCGATGACGTTTTTTATTTCTCATAAACTGGCTCGTAGAAAAAGGGTTATCCCGTATGGCGGGTTTGTTCAGGCTTATAAAATTTGGTGATTATTATGCGTCCATGGATATTGAGTATGTTTAACAATTTTGGTAAAGGCTGGCTAGATATCCTAATGATTCAGAGGTTTCTGAGACTTTTATTTCCTTGGAAACTTATCGCAACCTGACTACAACAGTGACATAAATTTAAAAAATGAAAATTTGGAAGTTATAACGGTACAACACAGTAGGCTACAACCAAAAAAAAAACACACAAACTTAATATTTTTAGTTATATAATGTTTTTGCCGGGATGCGATTTTCTTGAAGTACATGTATATTTGTATAAGGAAATATAGGCCTACTGAGGTGTCGTCATTAGTGAGGAATGATGGAATGTGTAAAACATCTATTGTCGTGATAACATAAGAACTTTAAGCGTGATCTAACTGTCGAAACTAGTTTACCTTAATGCCCTCAGGATAAGGATGCTGAGGCTGTCCATCTAAAATTGTAATTCGATTTAGATTTAAATTCGAATCTTAAATGAACGCGCATCTATAATATCAGTGGCAGCGCTGAGTTTCTGGTGTTGTTCAAAAAAAAAAATGTCAGTAAATTTACGACTACGGTAATATGCGTCTGCAAACTATTTTTTGTTCATTCTGATTTCGTGCAAAACATGAAAAATAGTTTTTCTATTAAAAGGATATTTTCTTATTAATTATTTGTATAGCGTATACACCTCTCTTTAACTGGACTTTAAATATTGCAGCTCAGCTCAAAATGCGTGTATAATGTAAATAATATACATGTATTAGCACGGAATTGTTAAACTTGACTTCATGAGTCTGACTGAATTGAGCATTTTTTCCCAAATGCATTCCATTATCCAGCGCTGCCTATATTGAGGCGTACACTAGAATGCTTTCTTGACGTTTTAGTAGAATAGCAATAAAAAGGCATCATTTGACTACAATGCATTTTGTTGGCCAAAAATGTGTTTCACTCACAGGGTCGATTTAATAAGGGGTGGTAAACTGACATTGTTGGATCATCGTTGAATGGCGCATACTCATCGCACTAGAAGCGAAATCTTCAAGCACACATGCATCAGAATAAAGGTTATAAAAACGTCGCGCGAAAGTCCACGATCAGTTAAGAAAAGGAATGTGTGCACACATTTTCGAAAATGCTGTTTCTGTCCATTGTGCTTACACTAACAGAAACACGATTTTTGTAAAACTCTGACACCTTGTCTGTTCCATTGTAATCAAATTGTTATTCATGTATTGAATAATTGATTTCCTTCATATCTCTCACTTGATACCCAAAAAGTATGCGTTTTCTTTGATATACGCCTACTTGAATCATTCGACGGCGATGGGGTTGTTTTGACATAAAAAAACGGTACATGTACCAATAATTCACACGTCTACTCTAGAAGAAAAAACCCGATTTGAAAATCTTTAGTTCGAAATGACACGTATCTTTGACCGACCTGAATGTGATGAAAGTGATGGGACCGCGATTTTTTTTTAATACTCAGCTGTTTTCCGTTTTTTGCCATTTTCTAATTTCCTGTTGAGAACTCATCGGCACTAATAGGTGCAATGAAACGCATGCTATGTGGTCTTGGTAACAACGTGGACCTCCCCTTTTGTTTCGTCAATAGCAAGTCATGGTATATGGAAAAGACATTTCTAAGGATCTCCCAATTGGTCGCGTGTGGGCAAAAATGATAAATCTGCATGAAAAAATTGCCTCGCTTCCATTGTACTTGACCATGGATGGCTGCCTCTTCTGCCATGGCATAAAGCCCGCAGGAGGAGGGGCTGTGCTCCTCCTGCAGACAACCATGAAACCTCCCGTAGACATTGAAAACAGTAGTGGGTCACAACCTGTGGGTTGCAGATTCTCGCAATTTTTTCTCCCGTCTGGTTATAGCAAATGTGGGGCTCAGACAACCCTTTTTTGTTCTCCTCCGCCTAGTCTGTTTTTTTTTTAAGTTCATAAATATTCCCAGAAAGGCGCACGACTAATTGAAGAAAAGTTGTTATGAGTAGGTAAACGACTTTTATCCATTCAACAGTTTTCACTTTCCCAGAAACGATAACTGCGGCTGAGCATGCCTAAATTTAAATATCGCATTTAGCATATTGCCTCACATGTACTCGTACATGTATTGAGTATCAAGTTCGAAACTTTGCATGTTTGAACCTCCAGTGGAATAAACGGACGATTGCATTCCGTCTGCCCTTGGCGACCCCCAAGCAATTGTCAGTTGTGAACCGTGGAATAATATATCCTCGATGGACAGGACATTGACCTTTCGAGTTACTGAAGAAGATAAGAAGATACTGAAGAAGTGCAAATGAACATACCGCCCTGATCGCCGTTATAAACCATCGTGATACATTTTTCGATTGGTTAGTAAGCTCTTCTATATTTTGTACTAATTTTTTATTAAACTCTTATAAAGCCAACCGATTCGCATCAAAACATGGGAAAATTTAGCGGATTCGCACATTCTGAAAAAATACATTAAAATTAATTGTAAGCGTCATAAACAATCTTACTTGACTTGATCTGAAGGAGTTCAGTTTTCTGCTATGCACCTTGAAGCCGTACTGCAACGTAATACTTGATACATTTTTAAAAGTTCAATATCTTGAATGATCACAGTTATTCACAAATAGGTGCAATATAGGCTCCACTGTTAATGATTTCTTGTGCTAAATGTCCTCCTCGAGGCATTCTGCAATCCACTATAATATGGAACTCCGATACTATTGGTCTTATTTTTTTGCATGTTATTAGACGTTGGAATTCTCTTCCAAAGGTAAAGCTATCAGAAATCCAGTCTGGCAATGATGGAGATGCTTATCCCAATGCATTGGTAATTACCAATAAATTTGGTTGATAGATTGCACATGTATGACATATCCTTGCTGACAGTGGAGTACAGAGTTGAAATGAATGCTAGGTTTGATACTTCTCATCACATATGTTGCCATGTAGAATCTTTATCTGTACTGCCGGGTTAAAACAATTAAAACAATACAGGCATGTCAGGAGATCAAAAATGCCAAAGTCAGGGTTGATGAATGTATCGACAGACACGGCTGGAAATTTGAAGAGCACTGTTTCCAAATAAAACAAATCCAAAAAATTGCGGGCCCTAATTGCGAAGATTTCATAAATTTTGGTCAATTCAGATAGTAAACGCGAAAGTATGACACTTAACGTATACCTTCCCCCATCCCGATTACCAGTCCCCCCCATTCAAAATTTAATTTTCCACAAGCGCACACCTAAGTGACCTAACGATGACCGAGGCCTTTCTTTTTCTGTTCCATTATTTAGCATTTGTCGGCCTTTTAATAGTTTCCAGCATGCATTGTGACCTACGGAGGAGCTCGGTTCATTGTTCGCCAAGCTCACATTTAAACCTTTATTTATTTCGGCATAAAGATAATAAACCAGTTGATACTCCAAAAAGTGCAGCGGGACAAGAGCCAATTATGCAGGTGTTCCCACAGGCTTGACGCAGTTTTGGCCGTTTGCGGATTGCAGCTCATCGGGCTCGTAATTCTTCGCATTTCATTCTTTGGCGCGGCCGAGATTCAGATGTGACCACTAATGATCGGCCAGATTAATAATGCATTAATTAACCGGAGGAACCGGCTTTGTGCCTCCGTCGGCGTTAAGCTCGGGTTGTGCAGTTATAGATTCTCGAATCTCGAGCGCCAAGTTCTCATCTCTTTGCATCCAGAGCACCAGTTAGGCCGACCATCAGCTATGATTAAAAGTCATGGACTTTCGCCATAGTAACGGAAATAAGCTCTCCCTCTCTTCTCTCGTGTCTGGCAGCTGATCATGTTTCCACCTGTCAGCGCCTCCGCAATCCCAGTTTTACCTCTCATCGCACCCGAGTTAATAAACGTCCGATTATGACGTCACATTTGGCACTTATGGCCGTATTGATTGAAAACGGTGTAATTCCTAGAGGGCTGAGAACGCTTACTGCTTGCTTTGGAAGCTGAATCGGACCCAGCAACGAATTGACAGGAGACTTTGTCACTTCCGGTTCGAATCTGAGCATAAGTAAAAACAGGAAATGGAATTCGCATCGAAGTACACACTGACACCGCTTTGCAGATTGGAATCGAAAAATTCATGTCTAATGAGATTCAGAATGATTAAGGTCAACATCGGCCCTAACCCCCCTGAAAATATGAAAAACGCGAGTACTGAACTGCGAATTTGGCAGTTTGAAATGCGTGAAAGAAATGATGAAATTCGACTGGGAACCGAACCTACTGCCAGCAAAAATGCAGTGTATGCCATGTGGTAGAGAGGTGAAATTCATATCCCCAATTTGTTAGGAGGTGGCCAACTACTTTCTTTTTGAGAAACTATTTCAAGGTCATTGTAATAATCGAAGAAATAAATGCCTGCATTACACGGTTGGATTGGCCCAGTTTTTCATACCTCTTGACCGCTTTTTGTGCCACGGATAACTTTCTGGCAGTCTGGTAAAGTCTTTGCACCCCGTCTCAGAACAATGTTTTTGATGCTTTATTTTTAATTTTAAATTCAATGACTGAGGTGTGATTTCTGGAGAGCTGGATTTTTCTATGAAATATCGCACGCACGTTGCTTGGATGTACTGTGAAACATTTTAACCCTTAAAGAAGAAATCCTGACGTCCAAATTCGAAATTCAACGAAAGTGTTTGCGAATTATCTTCCTACATTCTTGCAACTCAGGGGTTTACGAGAGGAATCCCGAGTTATCCAAACATGCCGTTTAGTTGTCACCCTTCACATTAAACCCTCTTACATCTATGGGCAACAAACCCGCTAACCTTGGAAGGAAAGGGCGTTGCACTTTGGAATTAGTTATTCAGAAAAAAAAATTGGGGAAATAATACCTTGCATGGGGTGTAACGACATTCGAGGCTCGGTCCGTGTTTTACAGATTCGTATTCTTTTTAGGGACTCATTGAATGTATTATTAACTTTTTGCCTCCTTGTAACAAACCTCCGTCCAGTAATTACTCAACAGTTTCATTACTTCGTTGAATGTTTTATAGATTGTTGATGTATTTTAGTAATTGTATCAATATAAAGGAAGCTTCTGATGGTTATGCACAACTCTGTATATTTGGTCCGGATGATTTATATGCGCAAACTATTCCCCCTTATATGTTGACATAGCGCGCAATGTTTGCCGATCAGATATGTGCCAATAAAGATTCAAAGGCGATAGGCCTATCGAGATTTAATCTTGATAAATGCCGACATGTCCACCGTGTAGAAGTTTATTCACACTTAATTGTTTGCAAATGACTGTCGTATGATCGAATGAATATTTTTTTTGTCAGATTAAATTTTTGGTGTTGGTCAGATAAGCATCTCTCGAATGGACATTCATCATTCAAAGGGGTATTGTTTCAAAATGTGGACATTTCCTTTAATAATAGACGACCTGCTTGTTTTTGCGTTGGGTGGAGGCAAAATGCAGGAAAATCACCATTACATATAGTTAACCGGATGTATGTTTGTGTGAACGCCACTCGCTGCTGGCTGCAAGGTCCGGATGTTGCCAGCAAAACGTTTCGACTCACGTTTTTCTGCCTGACAAATGGGGGGTTTTCGGGTTGAAAATGGAAAATAAATTGAACGTTTTCGTAATTCTCAACCCGTCGTGGATCAGGTTGTCCATTTAATTTTAGACATATTTGTGAGTTATGAAGACCGTCTTCCTATGTTAAATTGAGATCATCCATCAAACAAGCTTTTTTTTTAAATGTAACTGCTATTCGAATTATATCAGTTAATTAATTGTGAAGTTATAAAATCAACAATTTAAAAGTGCATTTTCAAAAAAGAAAATCTTAACTCTTGATTAATGTCCCTAAACGTAAACTGGATTGGTTTTTTTCTGTTTTCCTTTTCTTTCGTATTTGAAGGAATTTGTGCACAAGACCATCTTGACAAAACCCATCCTTTTACGACGGTGGGCTAATAATACGTGTGCATGGACCTCACCTTGTTTGATTATAAAATGCTTTTTACACATCGTGCTAACACGAGCAGCGCTGGTGGCGATCAATCTGAACTAAAAAGAGCAAAGTTTTAGGCAGCGAAAAGAAAATGGCGTCGATGTTATCCCCTCTTCGTGATATTCCCCCTCCCTCTTCAAGAAGCTGGCATTTTTTGAACAGCTGAGGTCATCTGGGCTTTCTTCACTTTACACCTTGAAATCTCCCCCAACCTAGGTGATAGATCTTTCCAAAATATAAACATTGTGTCATTATTTTTTATACACTCGTTTACGCTTCTCAGACTACTTGTGTTGCATATCTTTTTTTTCTCTTCTTCTTCTATTTCGTTGCCGGTTGTATCTATGGAGGCTGCTTTTCAAGTAGTATTTGCTTTCACTTTGTTTTCCTTTTTGTTGTTTCGAATCTGCTTTTTTGATGCCTTAGTTTAGTTTGCAATCGCCAATGACCTGCGGTAGACAGAAAATAAAAAGGCGATTTTTCTGGGATGTCGTCATACTTGTACTTTTTTGTACTTCCCTGTCAAATGATCTTCACGGTCTAAAATATTCGTCCCGCTATTAGTATTGTGCGTGTATCAAAAGTGTATCCCATCACATGATTATCTACCGCATAAGGAATCGTTAATAATGTAGGAAAGTGGTTTACTAAATGTTACTCCTTTCTAAGGTTGGACCTAACCTACCTAACCTAACCCCCTCCCCCCACCTGTATCCTTAAACGAAAAGTCATATCATCTTACCCGAAATGGTTATAATAAAGCCAACGCAGTTCGTCTTAACATTTTGTATAGAAAGGAAAAAACCAAATTCAGTAGGCTTATTTCTTCCAAAAAAAAATTGTATATGGCTTCCCTTAATTAACGATATCGTTAATCAATACATAGGCTATAACCTAAGTTGCTGATGTAGTCTAAAGTTTTCGCCTGTGGCGTTCCCGAAATTAACATTTCCATCAACAAAATGATACCGTAACCAAATGCAAATGCAAGCTAAAATCCACGAATGATAATTTATATTTTCGAACATTTTCAACTACGGTGTTTTTATCATTCTTAATATTTATTGTTATGTAAAGAAATCTGAAAATACAGATGCTAATGATATACACTGTATATGTAAACCATCGATGCAATGGCCTATCGGATTAGCGTGGATTTACAAAAGTGACACTTGAAGAAGGGTTAGGAAAAAAAAAATAGCTTACCTCATTCCCCCACCCGGCCCCCATCTCTCGGTACGTGGTCAATCCCAGATATGGCCAACCGACCCGCTAAAAGCATAAGGTTGCTGACCCCTGATTCCCTGAATGCACAATGTATGAGTAGACGAGCAGGCTCTGGAAATGCTAAGCCTGCTTGACCCAGACCCAGTGTCCCTGAACGTTGCCTGGCTGCAATCTTCATTTCGGTATTGGCAGACCTCGTGCACAAATTGTTCTCATTCTCGAATTCTGGGAAAGTAATTGGCCGCCAGAATCCCGAACGAGGGCGAACTCAATCTGCCAAATTTCAACGGCTGAAGTGCAAGGTAATGCAGGGGGACGAGTGTCCCATTCTCCGTTTTTCCCTCATCCCGAGCGCCAAAGGTAATCTAATTTGACTTTCCCTTATCGCGGTGTGCACGTGCTCTGTGCCAACTGTCCCCCTCCCCCACCCCAGCATCCAGTCCACACATCCCTTCCCTTCATTGTTCACGTTCGGCACGTAGTGACGTAGCCGGCCACACAAAAGCGTGGCGAACTGCAAAAAGGGGAGATGAAAAGCTTTTATTCGCATTTTCCCACGATGGGATTTTCTGATAGGCCGGGAGCGGCATTAGTGCGTGGTCCTCCGCAGCCCATTTGCCCCCCCTCCCGCTTTTCTACGGGCCCACATTAAACATTCTTCCAACTGATTTGCATATTTCATCAGCCTGGTTTTGATTTTTCCAATAGCGCATCTCATTAGTAATCGATTGCAAATTAGGGTGACGTCACGCTACACCTAACGTTCGTATCCATTGAGTATCCGTCAGGGTGGCAAACGACTTTTAATAATGGCTAAAATAGTCCAAAAAGATTTTTTGAAAAATCAAACAAAACAAAAACAACCTAAAACTGCGGAACAATTCAACGTTGAAGCCTTTACAATTGTCTGCAGCGTGTCCCATTGGAGACCCTTAATCATCATTTGGGTAATGTTTTCTTCTTTTTGGTATTTACCAGTGACAAATCTGGCAGCTCTCCTCTGCACCATTTCGAGTTCCTGTACTCGACCCACTCTGTAAGGATTCCATACAAGACAGCAATATTCCAGAATAGGCCGGACAAATGACATACATGTATATCCGGTTTCCTTAACATTCATAGGACAATTAAGAAATATTTTTTGGACGATTCTGTGGCGTTGATTTGCCATCCCTGAAATTTTAGAAATGTGTGACCCCAGCGCATATGTGATTACACTGGAAACAACTTTAAATATAAAGGAAGACCTTCTAAGTTGTAGTCAGGAACAGTTCTTGTCCTCTTACCCCTGGTAAAATTACCTTGGACGTAAGGGAAAAACCACGCTAAACATTTCCCTTCCGTTAAAAGCTTAGCCCACTCAATTAAAAAAAAAACAACGCCATCTTTGTTAACTAGACAGGTTTTAAGCAAGATAGATGTAATGAACTTTTGTCGGACGGTTTTAAGCTCCAGCCAATAAGGACACGGTGTTTCTCTCGCCCTTTCCATTGGCGTCTGCAGCATCAGTCCAACCAATGAAA